>ML410078.1:644-8144 GCA_005239525.1 Nicotiana knightiana | reverse complement strand
TGTCCCAAAACATGACACGGACTTGCTCGAGCCCTCAAACAACATCAAACAACGCCAAAATCACGAATCGCACTCAAATCCGATTCTTTAAGAACTTAGAATGTCAAACTTCTACATCCGATGATGAAACCTATCAAATCACATCCGATTGACCTCAAATTTTGCGCACAAGTCATATTCAACATTACGGACCTGCTCCAACTTCCGGAATCGCATTCCAACCTCTATATCAAAACTTCCACTTCCGGTCGGATTATCCAAAAACCTTCAAATTTCTTTGTTTAGCCAAATGACTCCAAAATGACCTACGGACATCCAAATTCACTTCCGATCATGCTCCCAATTCCGGAATCACCATACGGAGCTATTTCCAGACTCGGAATCCCAAACGGACATCAATCTCACTGATATGCACTTCAAAGCCCAAATTCATGAAATCCTTCTAAAAGGCTAGCTTCCATAATATACGCCGAAATGCTCCCGGGTTATCCAAAACCCGATCCGGATATACACCCAAGTCCGAAATCATCATACCAACCTACTGGGACCTTCAAATACTGATTCGGAGAACGTTTACTCAAAATTCCAATCTTAGTTGATTTCTCCAACTTAAGGCTTCTGAAATGAGAATTTCTTTTCCGAATCAATTCTAAACTTCCTGGAATTCAATTCCGACCATGCCCACTAGTCATAATACCTGAAACAAAGCTGCTCACGACTTCAAACCGCTGAATGACGCGCTAGAACTCAAAACGACCGGTCGGGTCGTTACATTCTCCCTCACTTAAACCGACGTTCGTCCTCGAATGTGCTAAGAACTGCTCCGGATTTACTTAAAATCACTGTTTAACATCTCGATCACCTGCCCGTGCTACCACAACCTAGTCGAGCACAATTGCTTGATCAAAACTGGAGATTTCTTCTTTATCCATATAATAAGCTTAGAATTCATTCAAACACCTGAAATTTCTCTAGCCAGGCCTAGTATCAATATACATAAGCACTCCATCAACTAGCACTCAATATACCTGATCATAACTGCATACCTTTGCCGAATCGGCACCATGCACTGCATAACCCATCGTCTGACCAAAGCGACGCTCCCGGAACCTTATTAGTCAAGGTCCACAATTCCGAGGATCCTGATGCACCTCATAATAATTATACGGACATCCTTCTATAATGCTGGCGATACAACCACAACGGAGGGAATGCCCAGAAATTCACACTCAACTGCAGAGTTAACAATTCTTTGAATACCTCATCTTGACTAGAATCGTCATTTTCATTATGAACCTGAATCAGTGTATTTGTTCTTTATTATACACTTCACATAACCTCATCACACTGATCACTGATCCAATAATCTCGTTTCACCCAGTACGAACTGCTCAGATAGTAAATCGCCCCAAACATGGCTAACAGCCTCACATGATACCACATCGCTCCACTAGGCCATAACTTGAACATGATAATGAGAAACGACTCAGGACGGAACTACAAATCTAACGCAACTAATATGAATTCTTACCAGAAAATGGGAAATAAAACACAAGAAAATAAATACATATTAACTCTTCTCATCATCACACTGTTGCGGCGTGCAACCCGATCCAAATAACATACCCGTGGAGACGTGCCACCCGATCCACACATAAAATTTACATGAGAAGATATATATATAAAGCTGATTTTCTCACTATTACGATTTACTGAATATTAATCACAAGCACGCTGAGTGCATAATATTATCCTGGGGAGACTGATAAAGCCATAGGCTAAAAAACTCAAGCACAACCGAGGTGCGATATATATATATATATACTCTTGATATCAAGAGTTGCCTTGCTCACATAACATCCCCGCTATGCGGGACCTCAACACATGATAAATTATCAAGCCGTTTCACAACTAGTACGGCACAATCACAATAACACATAAATTCGACGAAGATCGAACAACACCCGTTGTTCTAATATCTTTCGATGAAAAGAGCTTCACAAAAAGGAACATGACTGGCCCGTACGGAGCCCATAATCATATTTAATCCATCCACAAGCGTCGAGCCACCTTGCTCGCACCAATCATAGCTATTAGCTTTTACCTGGGTCCACATTAACCCACTTTTTTCTCATAATGCACGATAACAACCATCATCACCAGGACTAACACCCCATAATCCATAATCAACTGAACCGAACGCCCTCGAGGCATAAATTCTCAATTGAGCAATATTGCACTTCCTTATACTCTGTCCAAATCTGAAATCCATTAAGTGACTACGTGTCACACTCTATACAATCTTTTCGCGGTCATGCTTCCACGACATTCCACACAAGACAACACGTCTTCACATCCATAACACCGACCACACTAAGGCCGCAAAAAACATCAATAACCCATGACCAGGGTACAAAGCCTCTTTCACCGAATATCAAGCTCAGGTGACACTGAAGATAACACCAGCTTACTCTAAACTCCCAAATCACTGTCTTTCTCTTCCGAGCTCATGACATCCTTATAAACATCGGACCTAAATCTCGATTCTTACTCCCAGTTACATACTGCTTGCCGCACTTAACATGCCAACATGGAGTAGCGCAATAATTCCATCATAACTTTCGAACCACCAATAGGTGAACACTCCATCATATAGAAACTTTTTACTCGACTCCATTCAAGAGTACTATGTCATCACACGTGTGAATTCCCACTATCACCCAATCATGCAAATCTTAAGTGGTAGTCTATACCACCATAACCCTTCCGGGGTCCGCATATACCTGACAGGCCATAGCGCTCAAATGCTCCCATATAAAATCCGTTACGACGGTCGACAAGCCCCGCACACACCGACACAAACAACATGCATAACCAAATCACATCAAAAGGCCCAATCACTACCGCAAATGTGCCATCTCAACTATGGCTAATCAATGTATCTTCTTTTAACCATCATTAATTGCCTCAGGAAAAATAACAAATTCCTTCAACCCATAGCAAACTCAACCTTCACTCATCCCGAGTGACCTTGATTCCCGAGACCATGCTGCTCAAATCCCGCAACCCGTCTCGTAACCTTCTGATAATCTTTTCTTCCGTCCGGAGTATATTTCTCCCACTCCTCACATATTATCATACATGATGAAACATATCATAGAACATCCCAACAATCCTCCTTTTCCTTAGAAATTATTTTGGAAAAGCTCGATTCTCGATCATATTGCTGCCTGAAATCCTTAATTGCCGCATTCATAACTTTTGAACTCACTAGGACCGCTATTGAGAGTCACCCAATCTGACTGGCCCTGAATACAATCAAATCCAAGGCTCTCCTAGCACAGGAACACCCTTTTCAGTGAAACACGTGACTGAGTCACTATCCTTACAATGCGCCCATGCCTCAAGCATAAATTCTTAATCTTCCCAAGCCTAACCCTGACCTGACAGGGCCAACTTTTGCACATATTCATCAAATCCCACGCACAATTACCATTTTACTCCCTTTTCCTTAGCTGAAATAACTTGCCAACACGCCAAAAATCCTCAACTTCATGCGAAGACAATCCTACAACCTAACTGCAGATGGTGGGACTCCTCCACTTAACTCGAAGCTACTCCTTGCACCACTCTAGACCCTGCTGAGATCCTTCCTCTTTTGATAACATGATCTTGCTCGACCAATCCATCCAAATCTTCCAAATTCTCTTGCTAGCACTCCCTAAATACTCAAATTCTCTAACATCATTCACACATTCTATCTCCTACCGACTAGACACTAGGACCTTTCACAGAACCTGCAAACCCCGCCATTGCTAACCTATCCCAGAAGACAACCCACCTGTAGAAATCACCCGCTGGCTCCTCCCAACGATCCTGAAATGCACGCTCTCTGCGATTTCAATACCCTATCCTACACCCTGCTTCATTTACCAACTTACTAGTCCATCCGCTCCTCATGGACGCCCATAATGCGCGACAAATATCTTCAAATTCCAAGATGTGCTGCCGCTCCCTTACTTTGCCACTGCTCGACTTCCGCTTCTTACACCTGACCTCCTAGAAATGGAACCACCGCCTAGCCTCATTCCAGGATTATTCTTTGTCAACCGCATTCTTCAATACTCCTTCTCAATACTCTGAACCCACGCAAGCGAAGAAACCATAGCACCGACAAACCTAACACATTCCATTCGATCCATGACAATGACCACACGTCACAAGTTCGTATCCCATCTCTCTTGAAGAAACCAAGTCTTACTACTTCATCAATCCCAACTAATCCATTCATACTCCAATGCCTTCCCTACCAGTCGGAACAAAAGCACTGAAACCTCGAAATCACACTCTGAAAAGACCTCCCTTCAAACCATTCATCTTCCCCAACATACGGGAAAACGCTCTAACATCATATCGACACCGCGCGATGATAAATTGCAAACATGATCACTACCTGAGCACAGCCTTAAGGCTCCTAGAAACACAACTACTGAGCTGAAACAACATATTACCATTTCACAAGCCATAACAACAACCACGACCATTTACACATGGAAGCATCTCGAACTACATCCGTAACACCATTTCCATTCCTCAAATTCCTGATCCATAGCAAGCGCTTCGCGACGTGTAAGATTGAGTAGGAATTAATATCGGCTTAAGCCTCAACGAAATCAACTCGTATGATGAAGAATCAAGAAGGGAAGTACTCCTAACAGCCCTGTAGCCTCTCGAAGATAAGTACAGACGTCTCAGTACCGATACACAAGACTCTACTATACTTGCTCATGACTCGTGAGACCTACGAGAACCTAGCTCTCTGATACCACGTTGTCACGACCAAAAATCCCTAAGGCCGTGATGGCGCCGGACACAAGGTCAGGCTACCCAAAACATTAATTTATTGAAATAACTTTCCAGTTTTTAACATTTTTTTTTGAAATCGTTACTTTCTCTTGCATCTCATAATCAAATAGATAAATTTTTGTAAACTTAAATATGACAGCAAATAAATTTTGTTATTTAAAAACAGTGATCTAGGATTTCACTTAAACAATTACCCCAATACATATCCCAGAACCCGGTGTCACAAGTACATGAGCTATTTCTCACAATATTACAAATATTACAAAGCCTGTCTGAAATACAACTCGACAGGGAAATTTAAAACGAATAGATACAGTATGAAGGTGACCCTGTCAGCTGCGGATCGCCTCCGAAAGATGCAGCTCGCCTGAGTCTCTGAATCCTCCACATTAGCTATGTAAGTACCTGTGCAATAAAATGCACAACAAGTGCAGTATGAGTACAAAAACGCGTACTCAGCAAGTCGCCCGCCTAAACTCAGAGAGGTAGTGACGATAGGTCAATTTAGACACTTAGTAAAGGTTCATTTAAGATATTTAAGAGTGACACTAAGCATGGTTTTTATCATAGGCAGTTTATAATACAGGATTTAAACATCCTTCAATTTCATTCACATTTAACACTTTATCTCCTCGTAATATTCACAATTAATCAACATGGTGATTCAATCAATTAATAATAAATCAACGGAAGGAATAACATCTTCCAAAAGTATTTTTAATAATTTTAAGTCTTGTCATTTCAATTGACAATTTAACATTTCAGGCCAATATTCAGGCAATTATCATAACAGCTACGCAGCAAATACCATGCACAAGCAAGGCCGAGGGTCGAACGACGCGGACCAACAATAATAAATTGTGCACTGCCGAAGGGTCGACCTGCTCGAACAATAGATGCATCTATCCGCCCCGCTCGCGAGTCGATCATGCGACGCGGTAATATAATACGGCTAGCCTGCTCGCGAATGATACATGCGACTCAAGTGCTCATATGAATACATACACAAATACCGGGTCCTCCTGCTCGCGAATCACCCAAGCGACTCAAGCACCCAACCTTACACATATCCACACAATAAATTCCTATTTTTATCAAGGAAATCATTTTTCTCATGAATGTGGTAAAACTATTATTTAAAGAAATATGAAATATAGGTTTTGAAATCTTTGTTTTTGAAACTCATTTGTCAAATGTACTGATATTGCAGGATACAATCCAGTCCAGGAACACATATATTCACAGCGGAAACAAATTCACTTTTTAGAAGATTAACAATATGATCTCTAACTTTCTTTTAAATATTTAATTATGTTTTCGGTCACATTTGCAGTTCAATGATATATGCAGGGTTACATGTACACACATAAAGCATGCTAGTGGCTCCTAGGCTACCCGGACATGGCATAATAGTAGCTACGCACGGAATCCTGTCACCTCGTGCGTACGTAGCCCCCGAAGATAATAGCATGTAGTGAATTAATTCACATAGGGAGACGATTCCCCCTCACAAAGTTAGAAAGGAGACTTACCTCGCTCCGAAATTCCAACACCGACTTCCAAGCCCTTCCGATGACTCCAACGGACGCATGACACTCCGAAACTACCACATAAATGACAAGGCAATGAACATTCATACTAATACTCACAACATGTTCAGATTATATACTTTCCCAACCCCGCTCAGTGAAATGACCAAAATTCCTTCAGGCCCACGTGCCCGAAAATCCGAAATTTCTCGAAGGCACATCCTACCCATAGCCTTACTAACTCAAATATATAATTTTGTCAAATATTCATGCTCAATTCGTGGCTAAAATCTAATTTTCAAAAATTCTAGGTTTCTTCATTATTTTCCCAATTTTCCTCAATTTCCACTACCAAATCTAAGTAATAATCTTGTATTTAACCTTAGAAACAAGTAGAACAACTTACCTCTTGATGCTTGGTGGAATCTCCCCTGAAAATCCCTCCAATATCGCCTAGCCCAAATGAAAATGAGAGAGAAATGGCTCAAATCCGATTTTAAAACATTCTGCCCACCCAACTTTTTCGCACCTGCGTTCCAATAGCCACTCTTGCGGCTCCGCACCTCCGGAAAATTCATCGCAGGTGCGGCTCTAACTCAGCCCAGCAAAATCCCGCTCCTGCGATACCTCTTTGCACCTGCGATACCGCAGGTGCGACCAAACTCCCGCACTTGCGGTCCCTCAGCTCCAGACCCATAATCTCGCACCTGCGGCCAAATCCTCGCAGGTGCAGTTACACCAGATAACAACAACTTCAGCCCTTTTCCAACTTCAACTTTGATCCGTTAACCACCTGAAATCTACTCGAGGCCCCTGAGACCCCGTCAAATCACACCAACTTGTCCCAAAACATGACACGGACTTGCTCGAGCCCTCAAACCACATCAAACAATGTCGAAATCATGAATCGCACTCAAATCCAATTCTTTAAGAACTTAGAATGCCATACTTCTACATCCGATGCCGAAACCTATCAAATCACGTCTGATGATGCGAGACTAAATTGCATAGTTTAACATGTGATATACCTTACATTTTATGTGCATTAATGATAAAATTACACTTGTTATGTGCTTAATGGAGTTTATTTCATGCGTAGGTGAAG
>ML410077.1:21009-89101 GCA_005239525.1 Nicotiana knightiana | reverse complement strand
ACAATTCTCTGTGGGGTCGACTTTGGGTGTAATACCCCAGATTATATTTGCAGCGCCCGTTTATTCTTTCTATAAGACATAGTTGAGTGAGATCACTGTCCAATACCTTATGCCACCGAACGGGATATTAATTCTCAAAACGACTGACCGGGTCGTTACAAAAGTATTTAAGTATTCTTTTTTGTTGTAATTATTAGTATCATTTTCCACTGAGTAAAAAACAGAATTTTTTTTTATTGTTATTATAAAATTTTCCAATCAACACTTTATTTGGTTTATCAACATATTCATTTCTGCTAGCTAACATATCTTTTTAATTCTATCATGCGATTTGCAAAAATTGTGTTTTAATCTAATGATAGAAATATTTCTCTTATTAAATGAACTACTATTACTATTGGGATTGATAACCAAGTGTTCAGGAAAAACCAGATCTTCTTTTATTGGATGCTCTTATTTGTTGCCGACATGAAGCAAGAAGACATTGAATACTGGATCTATCCTTACTTTATATTTCTTGTCCGTTGAATCTTTTTCATTTGAGGCCAGAAGTATAACTTTGGAAAGCTATCTTTTACTGTATTTTCTTATGTCGATTTTGGAACTACTGATAGTACTTGACAAAATTACCTCCCAAACCATTTATTTTCCACCAAATGTTTCATTAATAAGAACCCCGGGAAATTATTTTAATCGTTTGACACTTCGCTATAAGTGTTCATCCCATATTATCAATTTTGTTATCCTTATAAATTTAGCACTATTGCCCTGCTTTGATATATTTGTGATGGTTATTTAAGTTTTATGAAGAGGTATATCAAATCTAAAGTGGGTAGCCTCACAATAAAATCGATGTTGGTACGCCACTTGCTATTATTTCTAACAGTGTCATTGTCATGCCCCAAAATCGAGGGACGAGACCGGCGCCTAACCGAATAAACCCGGTCAAGCGAACCTGATTTTCCTTTCCTATCCCACGCGTTACCCCGTGATTTCAATATACATTATTCATGTGAAATAGCCATTTATAACTTAAGCATATACAACTTGAATTCATTTATACTTTTTATCATTACCAACATATGATACCAAATACTTACAAAATACATATAACATTGACCAACGTGGATCACGATTCCGTACGGTACCCTTACTTACCCAAAATACATATGTACACTACCCACATTGTGTCTACGGGGCCTCTACGAATACAAAAGATTTATATAATACATGCCGGCAACAAGGCCCCGGCTATACCTTACACTACACAATAAACTCAAAATAAGGCGACATGAGTCACACGTGGCCCCGGAAGGAAGTGGGGCTCACCAGAACAACTGACGGAAAGGAGAGGAGGCACTACTAACGGTGGGCTGAATTACCTGCTGTAGAACCACCTACATTCATATAAGAAAATGTAGCGCCCCCGACAAAAGGGATGTTAGTACTGTGGAATAGTACTAGTATGAAAGAACAAACTTTATCCCAAGTACAATAAAACAATACACAAGTAAGAAAAATTAATAGAACCAATCAATCAATGCACGTGGAAAGAAGCAACCGAAATCAACAAATTTTCAATCTCTCCTTTTCCCCTTTCAACATCACCATATTCAAAAATCCCATAGATTTTCATTTTAATATTGATAATGATCACATTCCATCCTTATTACCTCGTCCACCCTTATTACCTCGGCCTCCCTTATTACCTCACAACCCATCATCCTTATTATTTTGTGTTGCGGCGCGCAACCCGATCCCACCTGACAATCATATTTCGTAACAACAACCACAAAAGATCAAATCACAAGAATTCTTCCTTTCAAGGAACACCAGTTCATATCAACAATTCGCTATTTGAGATCAAGGCACAATGACTCTCACCAAGCAGTAATTCATGTACACGGTGTTGCCATAATCGTTCAACTCATTTACATCATTTCACAATATCCTTTTTCATTACTTACCACGCATGGTGTTTAGCCATTATATACATTCCCAAACTTGGGCACGTTAACATTTCTTCATTCATCAACACATACTTTCATATCGATACTCTCGAGCATTTACGAGCTTTGCACATAAAAAGATAGGCACATCAAACCACTTTTCACAATCTCATATAGCACGGTAGTATAGCAATCAACTAGGAGGATCAAGAATAGATATCTCACGTCTCAACAAGAGGATTATACAAAGGTTAAATTTATCCATATATACCTGGGGTCGAAAATCCCTTTTTAACTTTTACTCACAAATCACCGGACCGACTAGTACCGTCAATCCAGTTCACAATTAAACATATTCAACTCAGATTGGAAATCATGCATACAATTTGAACTCTTTTAAGCATCTTATCGAAGGCTAGGCGACCCCATTAGATTACCACCCCTTCTTTGTGAACTTTACCCCAACCCACTTCCTCTTACTAGATCATGGACATTAATGATCATGCATGCAAGGTATCAACTTATATTATCAAGAATCAATTCATGAGAGTCCCCGTTTATTTAAAACCTGAAAACTAATGGAAAGGGGTTGGGGATTCTTACATGTTAGAATGAAGAAGAAGATGATTACTCGAAATTTCCAGGCATGAGTGACTTTGAAAATCCAATTGATAAAGATGAAACTTTCTCTCTCAAGAACCCTCTCTCTCCTCTCTCTTATTTTGTTCAGAAAATGATTAAAAATTAAGGGGAGGGGTATTTTAATGAACTGGGGTCGGGTTTTAAAATTAGAAAAATAGAAGCCTGACACAATAATGCGGTGAGGAATACGATCGCATTCCTCACATGCGATCCGCAGAGTCGACCGAAGAATGACCCTCAAGATGAGCCAAAATCGAAAACCATCTGCCCAGGTATGCGAACACTATGCGGTCCGCATACATGTTATGCGATCGCATAGTGCGTCGCATAACCTCCCTCCAAAAATTCAAAGGCAATAATGCGACAGCTATGCGGTCCGCAGAACCAAAATGCGATCACATATTGGACCGCATAGTTGTCCTCAAATAGGGCAGTGATCTGCTCGTGTATGCGACCATTATGCGGTCTGTATACATGTTATGCGATCACATCGTGCGTCGCATAGCGCCTACTTTCTGGGAAGTTTTATTCTTTAAGTCCCGGGGTACCTTTTACTCAATTTGGGTCCATTTTAAAAATTTCCACAATAAAAACANAGGATTTTGGTAATCAATTAGTTTTGAAAGCATGATATGCAAACTTCCAGATTTTCACTAACTCCAATATTTCAGAAAAATTTCGCCAGAGTTCCCTTTGTAATTAGACCTACCTACCTATCAGAGAACCCCCGAAACACATTTCGAAGCAACATTACACAGTTTTAATCGCCCAATACTCACACACAACATTGTTACCTCAACAATTTGCAAATATTCAATTATTTTGTCAACTACACATAGCTCTTTCTTCTTATACCACAAATTTGCACATGATTCACATTCTTCCACATAACTTGGTCATTTTAATGAGTCCCATACTACCCAATCACCTCAATATACCATATTCATTTCAATTAATCATTACCAACCTACACTACTACTAATCACCTGCCTAACACATACGTTCCACAAAACTTTCATTTACTTCAAGGTTTGCACACTACTCTAATAGTAACAACGGGTTCAGTTTCAACACACATTGGGAAATTACAACAATAAGGAAATTAGGGGAAGATGGGGTGCTTTTGCACAAAACTGAACATAAAATATAACTTGCTTAGAGATGACACTTCGGACGACCACTACTAGACTTATTCAAACAAATGGGGATATTTCTCTTTCATCTCATTTTCCGCTTCCCGCGTGGCTTCCTCGACGTGCTGACTTCGCCATAATACTTTAACTGAAGCAATTTCTATGTTCCTCAATCCACGGACTTGTCTATCAAGAATAGAAACTGGAACCTCTTCATACGATATTTCTTCATTAACCTCAATAGTCTCAACTGGCACGATGACTGATGGATCTCCAACCACTTTCTTCAACATAGACTCGTGGAACACCGGGTGCACAATTGACAATTCAGGGGGTAATTCCAACCTATAAGCCACTTTTTCTATCATTTGAGCAATCCGATATGGACCGACATATCTTGGGCTCAATTTCCCTTTCTTCCCAAACCGCATTACTCCCTTCATGAGAGATACCTTCAAGAATAGCTAATCATCTACTTGAAATTCCAATTCTCTTCGACGAACGTCCGCATAGGATTTTTGACGGCTCTAAGCGGCTTTCATCCTCTCTTGAATGACTCTGAATTTTTCCAACGCTTGGTGCACAAGATCTGGCCCTAACAATTTTGCTTCACCAACCTCGAACCACCCAATCGGAGATCTACACCTTCTTCCGTACAATGTCTCAAATGGGGCCATCTGAATACTAGCGTGAAAGCTGTTATTGTAAGCAAATTCGATAAGCGGTAAATGATCATCCCAACTACCTTTGAAGTCCAACACACAAGCCTGTAACATATCTTCAAGTGACTGAATAGTCTGCTCTGCCTACCCATCAGTCTGTGGATGAAAAGCTGTGCTGAGCTTTACCTGAGTACCCAACCCTTGCTGAAATTTCCTCTAAAAATTAGCCGTGAACTGGGCTCCTCGATCTGAAATAATAGAAACTGGAGTACCATGAAGCCTTACTATTTCCTTGATATACAACTGATCGTACTGTTTTGTAGTAACGGTGGACTTGACTGGCAAGAAGTGAGCTGATTTCGTAAGTTGATCCACTATCACCCAAATCGAGTCGAACTTGCGCTGAGTGCGAGGTAACCCTACCACTAAATCCATGTTGATCATTTCCCATTTCCATATTGGAATTTCCATAAGATGAGTTAACCCACCGGACCTCTGATGCTCGGCCTTCACCTGCTGACAATTCGGACATTTAGATACAAAGTCTACTATACCTCTCGTCATACCGCTCCACCAATAAACCTCCCGGAGGTCTTGATACATTTTCGTAGAATCTAGGTGCACGGAATACCTGGAATTGTGGGCTTCTGCCATCACCCTCTCCCAAAGATTATCCACATCAGGAACACATTGCCTTCCCTGGCACCGCAAAACACCATCATCGCTACCGAGTGAAAATGCTGAAATCTTGCTATTCAAAACTGCCTCCTTCAACTGCGCGAATGCTGGATCCATATAATGCTTTTCCTTGACTTCTACTATAAGTGATGATTCTGCCCCATTATGCACCATAATATTTCCATCGTCTGAGGTCGAGAGACAGACCCCCAGACTCGCCAATTGATAAATCTCTCGGGCTATAGGCCTCTAATCCACTTTCAAATAAGTCAAACTACCCATAGACTTCCGACTGAGAGCGTAGGCCACCACATTCGCCTTCCCTGGATGGTACAAAATGTTCATATCATAATCCTTAAGCAATTCTAACAATCGTCCTTGCCTTAAATTTAACTCCTTCTGCTTGAACAAATATTGGAGACTCTTGTGGTCTGAGAACACGTCCACATAGATCCCATACAAATAATGCTGCCAGATTTTTAATGCAAACACCACTGCCGTGAGTTCTAAATCATGCGTCGGATAATTCTTCTCGTAATTCTTGACTTTCCTGGAGGCATAGGCTATAACCTTCCCATGTTGCATCAACACATATCCCAAACCAACCCTTGAAGTATCACAATAAACCACAAATCCCTCCGTGCCTTCTAGCAAGGTTAACACCGGTGCTGAAGTCACTCTTGATTTCAACTCCTGAAAGCTCTTCTCGTAAGCGTCGGACCATTGGAACTTAGTTTCTTTCTGCATCAATATAGTCAATGGGGAGGCGAGGGTAGTGAATCCCTCTACAAACCTCCGATAATACCCAGCTAGCCCCAAGAAACTACGAATCTCTGTCGGGGTCGTTGGTCTAGGCCAATTCTTCACCACTGTGATCTTCTGGGGATCAACCTTTTTCCCTTCTCTGGAAACAACATGACCCAAAAATGCGACTGACTCCAACCAAAATTCACATTTTGAAAACTTGGCATACAATTGGTGCTGATGAAGAGTCTACAGAGCTGCCCTAAGGTGATTAGCATGATCCTCCCGACTCCGCGAGTAGACAAGGATGTCATCAATAAAAACAATCACGAAGGAGTCAAGAAGCATTTTGAAACCCCGATTCATAAGATCCATGAAAGCCGTTGGAGCATTCGTCAGTCCAAAGGACATTACCAAAAATTCAAAATGGCCATAACGAGTTCTGAAGGTGGTACCCCGACCGTAAATCAATTTTGGAGAAAAACCTCGCACCCTGCAATTGGTCGAACAAATCATCTATTGGCAATGGATACTTGTTTTTGATAGTGACTTTGTTGAGCTGCCGATAATCAATACACATCTAAAGCGACCCATCCTTCTTCCTGACGAAAATAATCGGACCTCCCCACGGCGACACACTCGGCCGAATGAACCCCTTCTCTAATAAGTCTTTCAACTACTCCTTTAACTCCCTCAACTCTGTTGGCGCCATTCTGTATGGTGGAATAGATATTGGTTGCGTATCTGGCAATACATCAATCCCGAAATCGATCACTCTATCTGGAGGAATCCCTAGAAGCTTGTACGGAAATACTTCAAGAAACTCATTCACGACTGGGACGGACTAGAGGGCAGACACTTCTGAAGTGGTGTCCGCAACCCGGACCAAATGATAAACACACCCCTTTTTAATCATCTTCGAGGCCTTAAGGTAGGAAATGAACCTACCCTTTGGCACCACACCATTCCCTTTCCACTCAATAACTGACTCATTAGGAAATTCTAGTCTCATAATTCTGGTTTGGCAGTCGAGTTTAGCAAAGCACGAGTATAGCCAATCCATTCCCATGATAACATCAAAATCTACCATCCCAAGTTCGATAAGATCGGCCGTGGTATCTCGACCACACACCGTGACAACACAATTCCTATAGACTCGTGCGGCTGTAATGGAATCACCAACATGAGTCGACACAGAGAACGCCTCATGAAGTTGTTCGGATACTATCCCAAAACTTAAAGCAATAAAAGGGGTAAGATATGACAAAGAGGACCCCGGATCAATAAGAGCATAAACACCAAGTGCTTGAACAGTCAGAATACCTGTAATAACATCTGGAGAAGTGTCCGCACTCTGGCGACCACTCAAAGCATAGAAGAGACTGGGTCCACCTCTACCTCGCACTCCGCCTCTAACTGCACCACGCCCTGCTGGAGCTGGAGGACGTACTGAAGATGCGGCGACTGAAGAATCGGACGGCTGAGCAAAACTACTACCCATGCCCTGACTGGGCGCACGGCAATCCCGCTGAATATGACCTCTCACCCTACACCCGTAGCATACCGAGATATCCAGGTAACAAGGCTCAGTGTGGAACCTCCAACACTTAGGGCATGAAGCCCTCCTCTACTACTGGAACCTCCCTCATGGACGACCGGACTGATGGGGTCTCCTACTGTCTGATCCTGGTCCCTAACGACTACTCTGCTGATAATGGTGTACTAATGGCGGTGCACTGGATGAGGACTTAGCATAAGACTGGGATGGCACTGATGGTCCTCTCCCCTGAACTGGTCTCCCTCCTCCAACTGAACTCCCCGGGTGGTCTATTGATCGGGCCCTGCTAATACTCTACCTCTCCGACCTTATCTTCAATTTTCTAGCCTCCGTGGCCTGGGCGAATCCCACTATCTTACAATAATTCATGTCTGAGTGCAACGCGACTGTAGCAGCCTCATTCACAACTAAGGGACTGAGGCCCTGAACAAACTATCGAACTCTGGCATCCATAATCGACACAAACTTATGATCATACTTAGACAACCTCACGAACTCCATGTGGTACTCCCACACACTTATATTACCCTGTTTGAGAACCTCCAACTCCGTAGCACGGGTTTCCATAGCCTCGGCAGGCAAGAAGTGATGCATGAAAGCATCCACGAACTCATCCCATCTCGCCGGAGGACTTCCCTCCCCACGGGAATTCTCCCACATCTCGAACCATGAATACACTGCTCCCCTCAGCCTGTAAGATGCTAACTCAACCCCCTCTGTCTCTGTAGCTTTCATAACCCGAAGCGTCTTGCACATGTCATCTATAAAATCATGCGGATCGGCCTCCAGATCAATACCGGAGAACTCTGGGGGGCCAACCGCAGAAACTTATTGACTCTAGAACCGACGCAATCTCCTTGCCCGCTAAAGGGTGAGGGGCAGCATCAGATCTTTGGGCCTGAGCGGCCACTAACTGAGTCAACATATGAACAACTCCCCTAAGGTCCCCATCGGAAGTACCGGGACCTGAAGCTAGAACCGAAGAAGGATCAGGAATATCAGCAGAAGGGGTTACCGCACACTCCGCCGCAACAGGAATAGGAACCCTCTGGTCTAGAACAGAATGTCGGGTGGATTCAATGTCGGAGATTCGCTCCTACCCGCACCATCGACTAAAGAATTCACAACCATGCTTGGGGTGGCATTGGCCTCTAGGCCGAGTCGAGCTCTCTTCTTTGGTGCCATTACTGAAAATTTTGGAACAATGCACGAGTTAGACAAAGATATTTTAAATTTCCAATTCACCGCACGATATAGAATAACAATGAAAATGGTGTTTCCTAAATGTCAAGTATCCCCCTAGTTATAGATGTGGTCGACAACACACCAATAATGAGGGTTCTACTAGGCACGGCTCCGAGACATCCTAGGACACTTTAAGAACCTTAGGTCTGATATCAAGTTTGTCACGCACCAAAATCGAGGGACGAGACAGGCGCCTAACCGAATGAACCCGGTCAAGTGAACCTGATTTGCCTTTCCTATCCCATGCATTACCCCGTGATTTCAATATACATTATTCATGTGAAATAGCCATTTATAACTTAAGCATAAACTTACAACTTGAATTCATTTCTACTTTTTATCATTACCAACATATGATACCAAATACTTAAAAAAATACATACAATATTTACCAACGTGGATCACGATTCCGAACTGTACCCTTACTTACCCAAAATACATATGCACACTACCCACATTGTGTCTACGGAGCCTCTACGAATACAAAAGATTTATATAATACATACCGGCAACAAGGCCCCGGCTATACCTTACACTACACAATAAATTCAAAATAAGGCGACATGAGTCACACGTGGCCCTGGTATGAAGTGGGGCTCACCAAAACAGCTGGCGGAAAGGAGAGGAGGCACTACTGACGGTGGGTTGAATTACCGATTGTAGAACCACCTACATTCATATAAGAAAATGTAGCGCCCCCGACAAAAGGTACGTTAGTACTGTGGAATAGTACTTCTATGTATGAACAAAGTTTATCCCAAGTACAATCAAACAATACACAAGTAAGAAACAGTAATAGAACCAATCAATCAATGCAAGTGGAAAGAAGCAACCGAAATCAACAAATTTCATAATCTCTCATTTTCCCCTTTAGACATCACCATATTCAAAAGTCCCATAGGTTTTCATTTCAATTGTGATAATGATCACATTCCATCCTTATTACCTCGGCCACCCTTATTACCTCACAACCCATCATCCTTATTATTTCGTGTTGCGGCGCGCAACCCGATCCCACCTGACAATCATATTTCGTAACAAAAACCACAAACAATCAAATCACAAGAATTCTTCCTTTCGAGGAACACCAGTTCATATCAACAATTCGCTATTTGAGCTCAAGGCACAATGACTCTCACCAAGAAGTAATTCATGTACACGGTGTTTCCATAATCGTTCAACTCATTTACATTATTTCACAATACCCTTTTTCATTACTTACCACGCACGGTTTTTAGCCATTATATACATTCCCACACTTTGGCACATTAGCATTTCTTCATTCATCAACACATACTTTCATATCGATACCCTCAAGCATTTACGAGCTTTGAACATAATAAGATAAGCACATCAAACCACTTTTCACAATCTCATATAGCACGGTAGTATAGCAATCAACTAGGATGATCAGAGAATAAATATCTTACATCTCAACAAATATGAACAATCA
This sequence comes from Nicotiana knightiana, assembly GCA_005239525.1. Lineage (NCBI taxonomy): Eukaryota > Viridiplantae > Streptophyta > Magnoliopsida > Solanales > Solanaceae > Nicotiana > Nicotiana knightiana. The sequence continues at coordinate 79,037 of ML410077.1, read as the reverse complement.
ATTCACATATTTTCAAACAAGGTACACATACCGTATGCTCGGACCCAACAAGAGGATTATACAAAGGTTAAAGTTAGCCATACACGCCTGGGGTCGAAAATCCCTTTTTAACTTTTACTCACAAATCACCAAGCCGACTAGTACCGCCAATCTAGTTCACAATTAAACATATTCAACTCTGAATTAGAAATCATGCATACAGTTTGAACTCTTTTAAGCATCTTATCGAATGCTAGGCGGCCCCATTATATTACCACCCCTTCTTTGCGAACTTTACCCCAACCCACTTCCTCTTACTAGATCATGGACATTAATGATCATGCATGTAAGGTATCAACTTATATTTTCTAGAATCAATTCATGAGAGTCCCCTTTTATTTAAAACCTGAAAACTAATGGAAAGGGGTTGGGGATTCTTACCTGTTAGAATGAAGAAGAAGATGATTACTCGAAATTTTCAAGCCTGAGTGCCTTTGAAAATCCAATTGATAAAGATGAAGCTTTCTCTCTCAAGAACCCTCTCTCCCCTCTCTCTAATTTTGTTCAAAAAATGATTAAAAATGAAGGGGAGGGGCGTTTTAATGAACTGGGGTCGGGTTTTAAAATTAGAAAAATAGGAGCCCGACACAAAAATACGGTCAGGAATGCGATCGCATTCCTAACATGCGGTCCGCAGAGTCGACCGCAGAATGGCCCTCAAGATGGGCGAAAATTGAAAACAATCTGCCCAGGTATGCGACCTCTATGCGGTCCGCATACATGTTAGGCGATCACATAGTGCGTCGCATAACCTCCCTCCAAAAATTCAAAGGCAACAATGCGACAGCTATGCGGTCCGTAGAACCCAAATGCGATCGCATATGAACCGCATAGTTGTCCTCAAATAGGGAAGTGATATGCCCGTGTATGCGACCATTATGCGGTCCTCATACACGTTATGCGATTGCATAGTGAGTTGCATAATGCCTACTTTCTGGGAAGTTTTATTCTTTAAGTCCCGGGGTACTTTTTACTCAATTTGGGTCCATTTTAAAAATTTCCACAATAAAAACAACTCGGGGACTCATTCGGGCATTATTTTAAACAAGAAAGTTTTACGGGTCTTTACAGTCATGCATCTTGATATGATATTTGCAAGTAATATATGACATAGAAATATTATTTCAAAGAATAAAAGATTGATATGTCATTTCACTTTTAGATCTTCATGTTTGTAAAATCATTAGTGATATTGACTCTTACCAACGATTTTTTTTCTCTTTCTCACACATTTATATTTTAAATATTTTCTTAATTGTTTGATAATTGGATATTTTCAATATTACACGAAAAATTAATTAAAAATGAATAGGAAAATAGTTCAAATATATTATCGTGGGGGTATTTCTTTTCTCTATTTCAACTGTTTATGTAGTCCTTTTAATATTTTTTCCGTATTGGACATTATGGAGTGGTAATGTATTGCAAATACGAAGGATTCTTATGAATTTGATTTTAGTAAACCTTCCTACACATTTTTAATAAGAATTTCATAGACAAATTTTGTTAATTTTAAAATATTAAAATATTAAAAATTCGCAAAAAATGTATTGTAGTCCAAAAAATAGGTTATTGCAGTTATGTGCTTTCCCTATGAGTTCTTCCGCTTAATATTTTAAGGTTATACTGGTATATTAATATTGCATTTATGCTTTTATAATAATATAGCCTCTCCTTTTCTAAATGGATTTTGATTATAATACATTCTCAAATTAAATTAGTAATAGGACATTATAATACGTTTTCGAATCAAACTAGTAATATGAATTTTTAAGAAGTATATTGTAACGACTCGATCAGTCGTTTCGAGAGTCTTAGCGTCGTTTCCCCCATTCTGCTTCATTGTTTGTGGTTCAGCTCTTTTATGTTGTGATAGGTTGATTGGTTCGGGTTTAGAGTGGTTGTGGAGAGAAATGAGACACTTAGTCTCTTAAGTTGGAAAAGTCAACCGAAAGTTGACTTATAGGTAAATGATCTCAAAATTTAGATTCTTATGGTGCGAATGGCTTCGTTAGGTGAGTTGGGGCTTAGGAGCGTGCATAATGTTATTTTGAGGTCCGTGGTAGAATTAGACTTGAATTGGCAAAATTGGATTTTTGGCGATTTCCAGTCGGGAGTGGATAATTACCTATTGGAGTCGGAATGGAATTTCGGAAGTTGGATAGGTTCGTACTGTCGTTTGTGATGTGTGTGAAAAATTTCATGTCATTCGAACGTGGTTTGGTTGGTTTCGGCATCGTTGGCGAGTTTCAGAAGTTTAGAAATCCTTAGGCTTGAATTTCGGGTTAATTTAGTGTTTTGATGTTGTTTTGAGTGTTCCAAGGGTTCGACTAAGTTTGTGGGATGATATGTTATGTGTTGGTATATTTGGTTGAGGTCCCGGGGGGCTCGGGATTAATTTCGGATGGCTAACGGAAGTTAAAAGTTGGAAAATGCAGCAAAAAAAGGTTGATGGTGTAACTCTCCTAGTTTTCCGCACCTGCGGAAGGGTGGTCGCAGGTGCGGTCATCGCAGGTGCGGTTTTGGTGTCACAGGTGCGGTCATCGCAGGTGCGATTTTGGTGTCGCAGGTGTGGTGTTTGGCAGGCTTAGGATCTATCGCAGTAGTGGAAGGAGAGTCGCACCTGCGAGCCCGCATGTGCGAATGGACGATCGCAGGTACGAACTTGGAAGCCTTAAGTGAAGTCCGCAGATGCGTACATTTGGTCGCAAATGCGGGACCGCAGATGCGGAATCCCTGGGCCAGAACATATAAATTCTTTCCTTCGCGAATTTTAGCAATTCTTCATCATTTTTCATACAGGTTTAGAGGTTTTGGGAGCAATTTGAAGAGGGATTCAAGGGGTTCTTCAAGGAGGTAAGCTACTCGAACCTAAAACTTAATTCTATGGTAGATTTGACTGATTAAGCATGAAATTGTGAGGGTTAAGGGTGAAAATTGGGAAATTATGGCTTGGAATTTGAGAAAAAGAATTGAGTGATTGGGGAAGTCAAACGAGGTTAGTTTTTGATGAATTTGGTATGCATGGACTCGTAGGAAGATAAGAATTTTGTTGATGTGACTTTTTATCGGGTTTCAAGATGCGGGTCTGGGGGTCGAGTTTGGCCAATTTCGGGATTTTTGATGCAGTATGAGATGAGATTTTCAGAGCTAGCCCGTCATGTTGTTTGGTTGGTTCCTACAGAGAGAGAGGGGATCAGGAGGTTCGTGGATGGCCTCACATATCACCTCCGAATTCTTATGACTAGAGAGAGGGTATCGGGTGCTACTTTTGAGCAGGTTGTTGATATTTCCCGTGAGATCAAGTAAGTTCATCGCCAGTAGCGAGATGAGCGGGAGGCCAAGAGGCCTCGGGGATCTGGCAGCTTTGGTAGTGTTCCCTCCAGAGGTAAGTTACAGCATAGTGGAGGCCGCCAATTTAGGCCAGCTCTCCCAGACTATAGTGGTGCATCATGGGTACATGGTCCCCGCAGTTCTAATCTGGGCCTCTCATCATTTAGTTCCCTTCCAGTCCAGAGTTCATCTCGTGCACCATCGGTTCAGGGTTCATCTATGCCTGGTTCTTCTAGTGGTTATCCTAGTGCTAGGGGTTCCCTTTAGTCCCCGTACCCAGCACCAGGGAGTTGTTTCGAGTGTGGACAGTTTGGGCACGTGTGGAGGAAGTGTCATCATCCTTATGGTGGTCCGTCTCAGCAAAGGGGCTTGCACTCGACTTCATCTCCAGTTACTTCACCACCTGCCCAGCCAGCTAGGGGTGGGGTCTGGCAGCCAGAGGCTACCCTAGAGAGGGAGGTCGATCAGGTAGAGGTCAGGCCTATTTTTATGCACTTCCAGCCAGACCAGATGCTATGGCCTCATATACAGTGATTAAAGGTATTGTTTCAGTTTTTCACCAAGATGATTCGGTCTTATTTGATCCTGGTTCCATGTATTCTTATGTTTCATCATATTTTGCTCATTTTCTAGATATGCCCCGTGAGTCCTTAGTGACATTTGTTCATGTGTCGATTCTGGTAGGTGATACTATTTTTGTGGACAGCATGCATCGGTCATGTGTGGTATCTATTGGGGGTCTTGAGACCCCAGCGGATCTGTTATTGCTTGGCATGGTTGATTTTGATGTGATATTGGGCATGTATTGGCTATCTCCATGTCATGATGTTCTAGATGCTGGGATTTCCGAGGGTCGAATGGAGAGGTTATATTGATTATCTACCGAGTAGGATGATTTCATACCTGAAGGCTCAGCGTATGGTGGAGAAAGGGTGTCTGTCTTATTTGGCTTTGGTAAGGGATGTCAATGCTGAGACTACCACTATTGGTTATGTTCCTGTGGTCCGTGATATTGATTTTGGTATTGATTTGGTACCAGGCACTCAGCCTATTTCTATTCCACCGTATCGTATGGCACCGACGGAGTTGAAAGAGCAGCTTCAGGAATTCCTAGATACGGGGTTCATTCGGCCTAGTGTGTCACCTTGGAGTGAACCGGTGTTGTTTGTGAAGAAGAATGATGGTTCCATGAGAATGTGTATTGACTCAGGCAGTTGAAAGAGGTTACAGTCAAGAATAAGTATCCCTTGCCTCATATTGATTATTTTTTTGACCAGCTTCAGGGAGCCATGGTGTTCTCTAAGATTGATTTGAGATCCAAGTATCATTAGCTGATGATTTGGGATTCAGATATTTCCAAGACAGCTTTCAGGACCCGTTATGGCCAATATGAGTTTTTGGTGATGTCTTTTGGGCTGACCAATGTCCCAGCAGTGTTCATGCATCTGATGAACAATGTATTTCACATCGTTTCACTATTTTGAAGTGGCACACATGCTAGATGACGAGCGTGTGGCGTGCATCGTTAGGGATTCGTGACTTGGTCCGTCCCATAGCAATTATTAATTTGCGTATTTGATTGGAAACTATATAATATTTTGTGTTTAAGAAAATATTACTATGTTTTGTGCTGAATTACATATTTGGGCCTCGTGCCAAGCTATTGGGACCCTTAGCGGCTTTTTACTGCTATTTCCTCACTGTGTTGATTTAAGATTGTACTCAGTTATGCTATGATTTACTGATTTTGAAACTCGGTCTTAATTACTACATTTGATGCATAAAAATGCTATTTTGTGCTGAGTACCCTATTTTTTGATAGCCTGAGTGGCTTGAGAGGTTTCTGACTAAGTGAGGCCGAGGGCCTGTGTCGTGAGGATGTCATGGGATCGGGCTGCGCACCGCAGCATGTTGTACTGATTTATGATATATGAGAGGCCGAGGGCCTGATTGTTTATGCCACGAGATGGCTCATTATAGCGCTTGGACTGTAGGAGCCCCTCCGGAGTCTGTACACCCCTAGTGAGTGCAAATACCTACTAAGTGCGAGTGCCGAGTGATTGGGAGGCATGAGTGGCTGTCAGGTTGCTCGAGGGGCTGATTATGAGTGATTGTGAGGGAGCCCGTGGGGCTGATTGTGAGTGATGTTACGCCCGAAGGGCGGTTTATGATACATGTTTTACCCGAGAGGATACTTATGATTTTCATCACTTTTACTCTTAATTTTCTTGAAATTCTGTTGAAACTGTTGGAAGAATATTCTCAAATGACGTTTACTAAAATCGGTTTTTAAGTGTGATGATTTGACATTTATGTACTGTTGGGAAGAAAGAGTGTACTTATTGTGAATATATGACGTGTACTGACGTGTTTCTTACTGCTCAGTCTTTATTTACATTTATTACTTACTGAGTTGGCGTACTCACATTACTCCCTGTACCTTGTGTGCAGATTGAGGTGCCACGACTTCAGAGTGAGAGTTGGTCTTCCCATTCTCAGAGTTTTCGGAGATTTGGGAGGTAGCTGCACGGCATCTGCAACCTTGCTTTTCTCCTTCCTACCTTTATAGCATTTATTTCCTCAGACTTAGCATGTATTAAATAAACAGCATCAGACGTGTAGTTCTTTTAGTTGCTCATGACTAGTGACTCCGGGATGTTGGGGATGTATTTAATGTTTAGTATATCATTGCTTGTGTTGAAATGCTTAAATGGAAATTATTATGAAATATCGGATTAGTAATGTTTTGAACGAAAGGTTTCTTTATGCTATAACTAGTGAGTTGGCTAGCCTAGTATCACGATAGGTGCCATCACAGCCAGAGTGGTTTTGGGGTCGTGACAAGTTGGTATCAGAACCTAGGTTACATAGGACTCACCAGGCTTGAGCAGGTTTAGTAGAGTCTTGCGGGTCAGTACGAAGACATCTGTACTTATCTTTGAGAGGCTGTAGAACCGTTAGAAAATCTCACATTATTGAATTCTTCTCGTGCGAATCTATTGATTCTGGTAACTAAACTTCTGTTGTTTCATTCTCTCACAGATGGTGACGACACGTGCTACCGAGCAGGGCGATCAGCCACCAGTGGGACCCACGAGGGGTCGAGGCCGTGGTAGAGATAGAAGTGCAGCCCGCGCAGCAGCCAGGGTAGTACCCACAGACCCACCTGTTATTCAAGATCAGGTCCCAGCCGCTGATATTCCAGCGGGACCGGACCAGGCACCGACAGTGCCTATTGTTATTCCGGGTCTTCAAGAGACCTTGGCTCAGATTTTGACCGTGTGCACCAGTCTTGCACAGGCGGTCACTGTTTCTACTGCGGCCGCTACTTTTCAGGACGGGGAGGCACTCAGACTCCTGCTTCCCGTACACCTGAGCAGGTTATTCAGGGACATTAGACACCGGAGGCACCTCCAGCTCAACCGATTGCACCCGCTCAGGACTATGTGATTCCAGTCATGACTGATGATGAGCAGCGTAGATTGGAGAGTCTTGGTGGACTTCAACCTCCGACTTTCACTGGTGGTGAGGGCGAGGACGCCCAAGCTTTCTTGGACAATTGTCAGAGGATGCTTCGTACAGTGGGTATATTGGAGACCAGTGGGTCTCGTGCACAACTTTCCAGTTTTCAGGAGCTGCTTTTACTTGGTGGGAGGCTTAGGAGAGGCATAGGCCTATTGGTTACTTGGCAGCAGTCTTCCACTATATTCCTAGAGAAGTATGTACTACAGTACTGCAGAGAGGAGCTGTGCAGGCAGTTTGAGCAGTTGCGTCAGGATGATATGACTCTGACGTAGTATGAGATGAAGTTTTCTAAGCTAGCACGTCATGCTGTTTGGTTGGTTCCTACTGAGAGAGAGAGGATCAGAAGGTTCGTGGATGGCATCACATATCAGCTCCAGATTCTTATGACCAGAGAGATGCTATCGGGTGCTACTTTTGAGCAGGTTGTTGATATTACCTCTGAGATCAAGTCAGTTCCTCGCCAGGAGCGAGATGAGAGGGAGGCCAAGAGGTCTCGGGGATCTGGTAGCTTTGGTAGTGTTCCCTCCAGAGGTCAGTTTTACTATAGCAGAGGCCACCAACTTAGGCCTGCTCAGCCAGATCGCCTAGCTTATAATGGTGCATCATCGGGGCATGTTCCCTGCAATTCTCATCTAGGCCGCTCGTCATTCAGTGCAATTTCAGCCTAGAGTTCATGTCGTGCACCATTGGTTCAGGGTTCATCTATGCCTGGTTCTTTTAGTGGTTATCCTAGTGCTAGGGGTTCCCTTCAGTCCCCGTCTCCAGCACCAGAGAGTTGTTTTAAGTGTGGAGATTTTGGCCCCGAGTGGAGGCAGTGTGCTCGTCGTTATGGTGGTCCATCTCAATAGAGGGGCCACCCCTCGAATTCAGCTCCAGTTACTTCACCACCCACCGATCCAGCTAGGGTTGGAGGTCAGGCAGCCAGAGGCTGCCCTAGAGAGGGAGGTCAATCAGGTGGAGATGCCCGTTTTTATGCACTTCCATCCAGACCAGATGCTATGGCCTCAGATGCAGTGATTACAGGTATCGTTTTATTTTATCACCGAGATGCTTCGGTCTTATTTGATCCTGGTTCCACATATTTCTATGTTTCATCATATTTTGCTCATTTTCTGGATATGCCCCATGAGTCCTTAGTTAAATATGTTCATGTGTCGACTCCGGTGGGAGATACTATTATTGTGGACGGCGTGTATCGGTCGTGTGTGGTATCTATTGGAGGTTTTGAGACCCCAGTGGATCTGTTATTGCTTAGTATGGTTGACTTTGATGTGATATTGGGCATGGATTGGCTATCTCCATGTTATGTTGTTCTAGATTGTCAAGCTAAGACTATGACCTTAGCGATGCCGGGATTTTCGAGGGTCGAGTGGAGAGGTTCTATTGATTATGTACCGAGTGCGGTGATTTCATACCTGAAGGCTCAGTGTATGGTGGAGAAAGGGTGTCTGTCTTATTTGGCTTTTGTGAGGCATGTCAGTGCTGAGACTCCCACCATTGATTATGTTCCTGTTGTCAGTGGTATTGATTTGGTGCAATGAACTCAGCCTATTTCTATTCCACCATATCGTATGGCATCGACGGAGTTGTAGGAGTTGAAAGAGCAGCTTCAGGAACTCCTAGATAAGGGGTTCATTTGTCCTAGTGTGTCACCTTGGGGTGCACCAGTGTTGTTTATGAAGAAGAAGGATGGTTCCATGAGAATATGTATTGACTCAGGCAGTTAAACAAGGTTACAATCAAGAATAAGTATACCTTGCCTCGTAATGATGATTTTTTGACCAGCTTCAGGGAGCCAAGGTGTTCTCTAAGATTGATTTGAGATCTAGGTATCATCAGCTGAAGATTCGGGGTTCAGATGTTCCCAAGATGACTTTCAGGACCCGTTATGGCCATTATGAGTTTTTGGTGATGTCATTTCGGCTGACCAATGTCCCAGCAGCGTTCATGCATCTGATGAACAGTGTATTTCAGCCATACTTGGATTCCTTCGTTATTATGTTCATTGATGAAATCCTAGTGTACTCTCGTAGCTAGGAGGAGTATGCTCAACATTTGACAGTTGTATTGCGGAGATTGAGGGATGAGAAGCTTTATGCGAAGTTCTCCAAGTGTGAGTTTTGGCTTGGCTCGGTATCTTTATTGGGGGATGTGGTGTCTAGTGAGGGTATTTAGGTAGATTCAAAGAAGATAGAGGCGGTGCAGAGTTGGCCCAGACCGTCCTCAGCTATAAAGATTAGGAGCTTACTTGGTTTGGCGGGCTATAATCATCGCTTTATGGAGGGGTTTTCTTCGATTGCTTCTCCCTTGACCAAATCCGTTCAGGTGGTCGGATGAGTGTGAGCAGAGCTTTCAGAAGCTCAAGGCTGCTTTGACCACAGCTCTAGTGTTAGTTTTTCCATCAGCTTCAGGTTCTTATACAATATATTGTGATTCCTCGAGGATAAGAATTGGTTGTGTATTGGTGCATGAGGGTAGGGTGACTGCCTACGCCTCACGCCAGCTGAAGACTTATGAGAAGAATTATCCAGTGCATGATCTTGAGGTAGAAGCCATTGTTCACGCCTTGAAGATTTGGCGTCATTATTTGTATGGGGTTCATTATAAGGTTTTTACTAATCACCGTAGTCTGTAGCACGTGTTCAAGCAGAATGATATGAATTTTCATCAACGCAGATGGTTGGAGCTTCTCAAGGACTATGAAATCACTATTCTATACCATCCGAGGAAGGCCAATGTAGTGGTCGATGCCTTGAGTCGTCGAGTAGAGAGTTTGGGGAGTCTAGCATATCTTCCAGCAACAGAGAGACCTTTAGCACTTGATGTTCAGGCCTTTGCGGGCCAGCTTGTGAGGTTGGATATATCGAAGACCAGTCGGGTATAGGCTTGCGTAGTCTCCAAGTCTTCTCTTTATGACAGTATCAGAGAGTGCCAGTATGATGACCCACACTTTCTCATTCTTCAGGATAGGGTCCGGCGAGGTGATTCTAGGGATGTAGATATTGGTGATGACTGTGTGATGAGGATGCAGGGGCGGATATGTGTACCTAATGAAGATGGGCTTCGGGAGTTGATTCGTGAGGAGGCCTACAGCTCGCGGTATTCCATCCATTCCGGTGCCGCAAAGATGTATCAGGATCTGAGACAACATTATTGGTAGAGGCGGATGAAAAATGATATTGTTGGATTTGTAGCTCGGTGTCTCAACTACCAGCAGGTCAAGTATGAGCACCAGATACCCGGTGTATTTCATCAGAGGTTGGATATTCCAGAGTGGAAGTGGGAGCGGATCACCATAGACTTTGTAGTTGGGCTCCCACAGACTTCGAGGAAGTTTGAGGCGATTTGGGTTATTTTGGATCGGCTGACCAAGTTTGCGCACTTCATTCCTGTTGGTACTACCTACTCTTCGGAGCAGTTAGCTAAGATTTATATCCGAGAGATTGTTCGGTTGCATGGAGTTCCAGCTTCCATCATCTCTGATAGAGGTATTCAGTTCACATTGCAGTTTTGGAGGGCCGTGCAGAGAGATTTGGGTACTCAGGTTGAGTTGAGTAGAACTTTTCATCCTCAGATGGACGGGCAGTTCGAGCGCACTATTCAGATATTGGAGGACATGTTGCGCGCTTATGTTGCTGATTTTGGGGGTTCTTGGTACCAGTTTCTACCACTCGCGGAGTTTGCATATAATAATAGTTATAAGTCTAGTATTCAGATGGATCCGTATGAGGCATTATATGGGAGGAGGTGTAGATCTTCGGTCAGTTGGTTTGAGTTGGGTGAGGCTAAGCTCTTGGGCACAGATTTGGTGCAGGATGCTTTAGATAAGGTGAAGTTGATTCTGGAGCGGCTTCACATGGGCAGTCTAGGCATAAGAGTTATGCAGATAGGAAGGTCCGTGATGTATCATTCATGGTTGGGGAGAAGGTTCTGCTGAAGGTGTCACCCATGAAGGGTGTTATGCGGTTTGGGAAGAGAGGCAAGTTGAGTCCCCGATTCATTGGGCCTTTTGAGGTGCTTCAAAGGGTAGGGGAGACGGCTTATAGACTTGCTTTGCCACCTAGATTATCGAGTGTTCATCTAGTGTTTCACGTTTCCATGCTTCGGAAGTATTTTGGTGACCCGTCTCATGTTTTGGACTTCAGCTCAGCTTAGCTAGAGGGTGATATGACTTATGAGGTGGAGATAGTAGCTATTTTGGGTCGTCAGGTCCGAAGAATGAGGTTGAATGATATAGCTTCAGTTAAGGTGCAGTGGAGAGAGCAGCCGGTGGAGCCAACTAGGAAACCGAGCGATAGATGCGGAGCAGATATCGACACCTATTTGAGACTCCCGGTATGTTTCTAGACCCGTTCGAGGACGAACATTTGAATAAGAAGGGGAGAATGTAACGACCCGATCGGTCGTTCCAAGAGTCTTAGCCCCGTTTCCCCCATTTCTACTTCATTTTGTATGGTTCATCTTTTTTATGTTGTGTTAGGTTGATTGGTTCGGGTTCGGAGTGGTTGTGGAGAGAAATGAGACACTTAGTCTCTTAAGTTTGTTAATTAGTTGGAAAGTTCAACCGGAAGTTGACTTACAGGTAAATGATCTCGGAATTTCGTTTTTTATGGTTCGGATAGCTTCTTTAGGTGATTTAGGTCTTAGGAGCATTCGGAATGTTATTCGAAGGTCCGTGGTAGAATTAGGCTTGAATTGGCGAAATTAGATTTTTGGCGATTTTCGATCGGTAGTGGAAAATTAGCTATCGGGGTCAGAAAGGAATTCCAGAAGTTGGATTAGGTTTGTAATGTCGTTTGTGATATATGTGCAAAATTTCAGGTCATTCGGACGTGGTTTGGTTGGTTTCGGCATAGTTGGCGAGTTTCAGAAGTTTAGAAATTCTTAGACTTGAATATCGGTTAATATTAGTGTATTGATGTTTTTTTGAGTGTTCCGAGGGTTCGACTAAGTTTGTGGGATGATATGTGATGTGTTAGTATATTTGGTTGAGGCCCCGGGGGCTCGGGATTGATTTCATACGGCTAACGGAAGTTGAAAGTTGGAAAATGCAGCAAAAATGGGCTACTAGTGTAACTCTTCTGGTTTTCTGCACCTGCGGAAGGGTGATTGCAGGTGCGGTTTTGTGTCGCAGGTGCGGAGTTTGGCAGGCTTGGGGTCTGTCGCAGAAGTGGAAGGAGAGTCGCACCTGCGAGCCCACAGGTGCGGAGGGACGATTGCAGGTGCTAACTGGGGAGCCTTAAGTGAAGTCCACAGATGTGGGAATTTGGTCGCAAATGTGGGACCGCAGATGCGGAACCCTGCGGCAGGTCATATAGGTTCTTGCCTTCGCGAATTTTATCCATTCTTTATCATTTTTCATACGGTTTTTGAGATTTTAGGAGCAATTTGAAGAGGGATTCAAGGGGTTCTTCGAGGAGGTAAGCTACTTGAAACTAAAACATGATTCTATGGTAGATTTTGACTGATTAAACATGAAATTGTGAGGCTTAAGGGTGAAAATTTGGGAAATTAGGACTTGGAATATGAGACTAAGAATTGAATGATTGAAGGGTCAAACGAGTTTAGTTTTTGATGAATTTGATATGCATGGACTCATGGGAGGATACGGATTCCGGTGATGTGACTTTTATCGGATTTCGAGACATGAGCTCGGGGGTCGGGTTTGGCCAATTTCAGGATTTTTGATGCAATTTGATTATTTTCACATGGGTTTTATTCCTTTAGCATATATTGATGTTATGAATCTGATTTTGAATATATTCGGGGCGATTTGAGGCCGAGTCGAGCGACAAGGAAATCGTGGAGTAGATTCTCGTTTGGATCGAGGTAAGTAATGATTGTAAATCTTGTCCTAAGGGTATGAAACCCTAGATTTCACATTGTTTCACTATTTTGATGTGGCGCACATTCTAGATGACGAGCGTTTGGCGTGCACCATTGGGAATTCGTGACTTGGTTCGTCCCGTAGCAACTATTAAGTTGCGTATTTGACTGGAAACTATATGATATTTTGTGTTTTAGAAAATATTACTATGTTTTGGGCTTAATGCCATATTTGGACCTCGTGCCAAGCTATTGGGACACTTAGGGGCTTTTTACTGCTATTTCCTCACTGTGTTGATTTAAGATTTGTACTCAGTTATGCTATGTTTTACTGATTTCGAAACTCAGTCTTAATTACTCCATTTGATGCATAAAAATGATATTTTGGGCTGAGTACCCTGTTTTATTGATAGCCCGTGTGGATTGAGAGGTTTCTGATTGAGTGAGGCTGAGGGCATGTGTCGTGAGGATATCATGTAATCGGGTTGCGTGTCGTAGCATATTGTACTGATTTATGATATATGAGAGGCCGAGGGCCTGATTGTTTATGCCACTAGATGGCTCGTTATAGCGCTTGGGTTGAAGGAGCCCCTCCGGAGTCTATACATCCCCAGTGAGCGCAAGTACCTACTGAGTACGAGTGTCGAGTGACGAGTGACGAGTGATTGGGAGACATGAGTGGCTGTGAGGTTGACCGAGGGGCTAATTATGAGTGATTGTGAGGCAGCCCATGGGTCTGATTCTGAGTGATGGTACATGATAACTAAGGATTTGTATCTATTATTTACTCTCATTTTCTTAGTTTTTGAGGCAAAATATCATTAAGATACTCCCGAAATTTGATGCAAATTGTTTAAATAGGAGGATTTGAGTTTGATTGAAGATATTGACTAAAAAAACTCAAAGAGGAGCAGAACTTGCACTGACCAAGAACCCAAGTAACGACTTGACCGGTCGTTTTCGAGCTTTAGCGCATCGTTCAGCGGTTTGAGTCCATGAGCAACTTCATTTCAGGTGATATGACTTGTAGGTGTGGTCGGAATTGAATTTCGGGAAGTTTAGAGTCAATTTTAAATTCACATTTCAGAAGCCTTAAGTTGGAAGAATCGACTAAGATTGGATTTTTAAGTAAACGACCTCAGAATCAGGATTTGAAGGTTCTAGTACATGATAATTTCAGACTTGGCAGTATGTTCGGATCGGGTTTTGGTTGACCCGGGAGCGTTTCGGCGCATATTGTAAAGGTCAGCATTTGAGAAAATCGACTGGAAGTGGAAATTTTGATATCGGGGTCGAATTCCAATTCTGGAAGCTGTGGTAGGTCCATAATGTTGAATGTGACTTGTGTGCAAAATTTGGGGTTAATAGGACGTGATTTTATAGGTTTCAGCATCGCATATAGAAGTTGGAACTTCTAAAGTTCATTAAGCCCGAATTTGAGTGCGATTCATGGTTTTGGCATTGTTTGATGTGATTTGAGGCCTCGAGAACGTCAGCATTATGTTTTGGATTAGGTCGGTGTGATTGGACGGGGTTCCGGGGGCCCCGAGTGAATTCCGGGTGGTTAACGAATCAAATTTGAACAGGTGGTTAACGAATCAAATTCCGGCTGGTTGGTGTGACCGCACCTGCAAGGCTTGGGCCGCAGGTGCGGCTTTGGTGTAGCATATGGGGAGTGGTTGGCTTGGCTAGGGCGCAGATACGAGGTTGTTTCCACATCTGCGAAGGCGCAGATGCGGAGAAGGAAGTGCAGGTGAGGAACCCGGCTAGCAAGGAGGAAGCCGCGGTGCGGATATTTGGGTGACCTGCGGGCGCGCAGGTGAGGGCAAGGTGACTGCGGTGCGGAAGGACTGGAGGCAGTGTGCATTTTTATAACCGAGGTCTTGGCCATTTATCTTCATTTTTCTCTTGGTTGGGCGATTTTTGGAGAGCTTCAACTTGGGATTTTCTTAATTTGTGTCAAGATAAGTTGTTTCTACTCATTTCAAGTAAAAAAACAAGGTTGTATATAAATTTGGTCATGGAAATTAGTAGAAATTTGGGATTTTTGGAGAAAAACCAAGAATTTGCATTCTTTGATTTTGACCACGAATTTGAGCATAAAATTAGAGTAAATTGTATATTTGAGTTAGTAAGGCTATGGGTATAGTTCATCGTTGAGAAATTTTGGAATCCGGGTGCGTGGGCCCGAGGGCAATTTGGTCAACTTTTCGATCGGAATTAGGAATTTGTATGAATTGAATTGTTATAAGTATTATAGTATATTTTCATTGGTTTGCCCATTATTTGGATAGTTTTGGGGCGTTGTGCATCAATTTGAGTCATCGGAAGGGCTTGGAGGCTGGTTATGAATCTTTGGAGCGAGGTAAGTCCCCATTCTAACCTTGTGAGGGGGAATTGTCCCCATAGGTGAACTAATTAAATATGTGCTACTATTTGTGGGGCCTACGTATGCACGAAGTGATGAGAGCCCGTATGTAGCTACTAGTTATGCCTCTGTCTGGGTAGTTTTAGGCTTACATCATGCTTTGTTGTTATTATACTTTATTTGTGTTATTGTTTGTGTTATGAAGAGGCTGGATTGAGCATAATTATTAAATAGTTTTGAAAGGAATCAGAATTTTTTATAAAAAAAAAAAAAGGAAATCTTGAAAGCTTTCACGGAAAGTTCATGTTTTGAAAAGAAATTGAAGAATACTTTTATAACTCGAGAAAACTATGTGTAGCTGCGTCGCATGTATGATTCACCAGCGGGGTAAGTCCTCCTATCACACTCTTATGGGATCGGGTCGTTCGCCTCAGCATGATTAATGTACCACACTCTTATGGGATCGGGTCGTTCGCCTCGACAGGATTTATGTACCACACTCTCATGGGAGCGGGCCGTACGCCACAGTATGTTAATAGATACATCTATTTTTCGCGCCGTTCGACCCTTCAGCAGTGCACAATTTACTTTTATGTTGGATAGGGCCGTACGACTCTGCATTTCCTATATCTAAATTATCCTCATGGAATCATGCGAAATATTTGGCAAAAAGCCAGTTCATCTGAGGGTTTTCCCCCTGATTTGGATTATGAAAACCTCTTTGATGAAATCCACTATATTTATTTATATGCTTCGGTTACGGAGTGAACTTGCTAGTAGAGAGTTGAGTAAATCGCAAAGAGGGAAACCGTACCATGAAATCTATACTTGTATGTCTTGTGTATTTACATTGCTTTATATTAATTCATTTCTTTAGTGCACTTGATATTGTTGGACCTATAGTAAGTGTCAAAGTCGACCTCTCGTCACTACTTCTTCGAGGTTAGGCGGGATACTTATTGAGTACACGTTGTTTTCGTACTCATATTACACTTGCTGTGCATTTTATTGCACATGTACATTCATAGCTAGTGGCCCTGCTTGACGCAGTGATGTGGCTGACCTGGAGACTTAGACGAGCTGCACCATCCTAAGACGACCCGCAGCCGGCAGAGTCTCCCTCAGATGTATTGTATTGTATTTTAAATTCCTTGTTCAGTTTGTACTCCGGACAAGCATTGTATTACATGTATACTTCTTTCTTAGAAATTTGCTCATGTACTTGTGACACCGGGTTCTGGGATGAGTTTGGGATGTATTTTATTAAATGGATTGTTAAAGATTTTTATTCAATTATTATGTAATGAAATGAAAAGTAACGATTTCAAAATGTGAAAATAGGAACTTAATGCAACTATTTGATGATTGGTTTTCCTGACAGTGGTGTCTGGCGCATCACGACCTCAATGGATTTTGGGTGGTGACAACGTGGTATCAGAGCACTAGGTTCCCTTAGGTCTCATGAGTCATGAGCAAGTCTAGTAGAGTCTTGCGGATTGGTACGAAGACGTCTATAATTATCTTCGAGGGGCTACAAGGTTGTTAGGAGTACTTCACTTCTTGATTCCTTATCGTGCGATTTGATCCCTTTGAGGCTTATCCCTACGTTTCTTCTTACTCAATCTTACGCGTCGTGAAGCGCTTGCTATGAATCGGGAATTTGAGGAATGGTAGTGGTACTACATATATGGTGCGTGATGTTTTTCCATGCGTAGTTGGTTGGGGCTATTGTCGTCGCAATGCGGAAGGATAATATGTTGTTTCAGCTCAGTAGCTGCGTTTCTGAGGGATTTGGGGCTATGCTCAGGCTGTTATGGTGCTTTTGATTGGTCACTGCACGGTATTGACGTGGTGATAGGAAGCTTGCCCATGTGTCGGGAAAATGAATGACTTGAAAGGAGGTCTTCTTAGAGCGTGATTTCGAGATTTCGGTATTTTAGTTCCGGCGGAGGCAAGGCAATTGAAATATGAATGTTCAAATGTGGGTTGAAAGAATAATAAGACTTGGTGTTTTCAAGCGAGGTGGAATTTTTATTTGTGATATGGTATCGTTGTTTTTGATCGAATAGAATGTGTTAAGTTCGTCGGCGTTATGGTTTCTTCGGTTGTATTGGATCAAAGTATGGTAAAATAGTAGTGAAGAAGTGGCTATCAGAGGTCGTGGTGTGCGATGGTTCAGTATTGAATAAGTATTTTCTAATAAAGGTGGCTCGAAAAAGATGATCTTCGAAAAGTTTTGAAGTTGTGGTGATCTGCTGGTCTAAGTGCTACAGGGAATGATATTTGTTTGAGGCAACAACTGGGCAGCATATGATGAAGGGAGATATATGGGAAGAGCTAGGCAGTGGCTCCATTTATTAAAGGCCAGGTGTAAGGAACGGAAGTCAGGTAGTTGCTTAAAGGAGTGAGTTAACCAAAGCGGGAGAGAGGCAGCGTAGCATATGAGTTCTGTGGTAAGATAAAGTTTGGAGTGATTTGAGGATTTTAGTTAACAGTGATTGGGTCAACGGGCTTAAATTGAAAGGTTGGTTATTTCGGTGGAAGGTTGGATACAACAGAGAGGAGTTGTTCGGGATGAAAAAGGATGCAATATAGCGGTGAGTTGGAAGAAATTGTCGCGCATTTAGTAGATGTACATGAGGAGCGAACAAATTGGTAAAGTTGATAAATGAGGACAAGCGTGGGATGGGGTATTGATGTCGTAGAGATTGTGCTGTACAGCATCATTGGAAGGTGACAGTTTGTAATTTCCACAGGTGGGTTATCTCCTATGAGCAGGTTAGCGGTCGTGTGGTTGGCAAGTTTCTGCGAGGAATTCTAGTAGCTATCTGGTGGGAGGCCGAATATGTGAGTGATGATTGAGAATTAGAGTATTCATGGAATGCTGACAGGAGAATTTAGAAGAATTTGACGGGTTGGTTGAGCAAGATCATGTCCGCAATGAAGAAAGAATTTTGGTGGGGTCCAGAGTGGTGTAAGGAGTAGCTTTGGGCTAAGTGGGAGACTTCCACCGCCTGCGATTGGGTTGAAGGATTATCTTCTCATAGGGTTACATATTATCATCGTGTTGTCAAGTTATTGTAGTTAAAGGGAATGGAGTAGAATAGTAGTTGAGCATGGGATTTTATAAGGGTATGCAAGGGTTGGCCTTATTGAATCAGGTGTATGCTTTGGAAAGATTCAGGATTTATGCTTAGTGCATAGACGAGTTATAAAGGTGGTGACCCAGTCACATGCGTCATTGAAAGGGGTGTTCGTGTGCTAGAAGAGCCTTGGAGTTGATTGTGTTCGGGCCAAGTCAGAGTGGGCGACTCTCAATTGTGGTCCTAATGAATTCGATAGTTCAGAATGTGGTGCTTAAGGGTTTCATGTCCGCAGTATGGCTAGGGATCGGGCCTTGCAACAGATTGTGATAGGAGGCCCGGAATGTTCCATGATGTCTTTGGCTTGCAGTATAGTATTGGGGGAATGAGAGAAATAAACTTCGGATTCGGAGAAAGATTATCAGGATGGGTATATCAGTCGAAGATGTGAATGTGCACAAGGAGGGTATGAGATAGTTTGTGGGATTGAGACAGCATGGTCTCGTGAATCAAGGTCACTCGGGATAAGTGAGGACTAAGTTCGTTATGTGTTGAATGGAATTACTATTGTTTCGTAGGCAATTAAGAATAATTAAAAGAAGATAGATTGGTTAGCCATGGTTGAAATGGCACATGTACGGAAGCGATCAGTTCCTTCAGTGTGATTAAGTTATCCATGTGGTTTTTGTCGGTATGTGCGAGGCATGTCAGTCGCCGTGATAGATTTTATTTGGGAGCATTCAAGCATTTTGGCCGGTCATGGGTTCTTGATTTGTTTTACAGCATTAGTGTGGCCAGTGGTGGATGTGCAGACTTGATACCTTGTGTGGAAGGTCGTGGGAGAGTGACCACGGGAGGATCGTATGAGTGTGACATGCAGTCACTTTATGGATTGAAGATTGGGACTAAGTATAAAGAAGTGTAACATTGCTTATTTGAGAATTTTTTCTTGGAAGGCGTTTAGTTCATTTGGTTGTGGATTGTGGGGTGTTTGCCCCGGCTATGATGGTTGTTCTTGGGTATTATGAGAGGAAGTGGGTTAATATGGACCCATGTAAGGCTATCATTCTAGTACAGCGCGAGCAGAATCAGCTTGAGGGTTGTGAATGGATTCAAATATGAATACGGGCTCTATATGAGTCAGGCATGTTCATTTCGGTATAGCGCTTTTCATGGAAAGGTATTAGAATATCAGATGTTATTCCGTCCTCGTTCATCTCATTTAATATTTTGTTGTGCTGTGTGAGTCGGGAAACGACTTGATATTTTCCTATGTGTTGAAGCTCCCACGTAGTGATGATGTTATGTGAGCAGGATAGCTCTTGAGATTTAGATTATATATATCGCACCTCAATGGTGCTTGAGTTTTGTAGCATATGGCTTTATCAGTCTCCCCAGGATGGTATTATGCACTTAGCGTGCTTGTGATCGATATTCAGTATTTTGTGGTAGTGAGCAATTTAGCTTGGTGTGTATCTCCTTACGTGAATTTTATGTGTGGATCGGGTGGCACACCGCCACGGTTATGTTATCTGGATCGGGTGGCACGCCACCACTGTTATGTTATCTAGATAGGGTGGCACGCTGCCATGGTTATGTTATTTGGATCGGGTGGCACGCCGCCATGGTTATGTTATTTGGATCGGGTGGCGCGCCGCCATTGGTATGTTATTTGGATCGGGTTGCACGCCACAACAATGTGATGTTGAGAAAGGTTCCCTATGTCTCTTTTCTTGTTTTTTGCTTCCTTCTTTTCGGAGAAGGTTCATATTAATTGCGTGAGTCGAGTAGTTCCTTTCGTCATTCATTTCATTGTGTATCATGTTCGAGTTGTGGCCTATTGGCACGTTGTGACATCATGTGAGACTGTTGGTCATGTCTGGGGTGATTTGTAGCCTGAGCGGTTCATACTGAGAGAGACGAGATTTTTTGATCAGGGATCAGTGCGATAAGATTATGTGAAGTATATTAAAGGATAAATACCATTATTTGGTTAGTAATGAGGTGATGATTCTAGGCAAGAGGAGAGATTCAATGCTTGGTTAACTTTACGATTGGTTGTGAATTTACATACATCTCCTCCATTGTGGTGGTATCGTAATCGTTATGGCAGGACTTATATATATGTGTCATGAGGTGCATCGGGAGCATCAGATTCGTGAAATTTTGCCTATTAAGGTTCAGGGAATGTCATTGTGGTTAGATGATGAATTATGCGGTGCATGGTGCTAATTCAGCATAGGTATGCAGTCATGTTCTGGCACATCGTGTGGTAGTTGATACGGTGTTCATATATTGAAACAGGACTTGACGATGATTGCGGATGTTGAAAACCTGGTTCTAAGGCCCATTTGCCTAAATAAAAGAGGATATCTTCAAAAATTTCGAGCAAGTGTACTCAACTGGGTTGTGGTAGCACGGGCAGGTGCACGGGGTGTTAAACAGTGATTTCAGATAACTTCGGAGCAGTTCTTAGCACGTTCGAGGACTAACGTATATTTAAGTGGGAGAGAATATAACGACCCGACTGGTCGTTTTGTGCTCTAGCGCATTGTTCAGCGGTTTGAGGCCATGAGCAGCTTCATTTCAGGTGATATGACTTGTAGGTGTGGTCGGAATTGAATTTCGGGAAGTTTAGAGTCAATTTGGAAGGAAAGTTCTCATTTCAGAAGCCTTAAGTTGGAAGAATCGACTAAGATTGCATTTTTGAGTAAACGACCTCAGAATAAGGATGAGAAGGTTCCAGCAGGTTCGTATGATATTCAGACTTGGGCGTATGTTCGGATCGGGTTTTGGATGACCCGAGAGTGTTTCAGCGCATATTGTAGAAGTCCGCATTTTAGAAGAAGTTTCATAAGTGTGGGTTGAAGTGCATTTCAGTAATATTGATGTCCATTTGGGATTCCGAGTCTGGGAATAGCTCCGTATGGTGATTCTGGAGTTGGGAGCATGATCGGAAGTGAATTCAGAGGTCCGTAGGTTATTTTGAAGTCATTTGGCTAAAGATAGAAATTTGAATGTTTTGAGAAATCCGACCAGAAGTGGAAATTTTGACATCGGGGTCGGATTCCGATTCCGGAAGTTGTGGTAGGTCCGTAATGTTGAATGTACTTGTGTGCTAAATTTTGGGTCAATCGGATGTGATTTTATAGGTTTCGGCATTGAATATAGAAGTTTGAAATTCTAAAGTTAGTTAAGCCCAAATTTGAGTGTGATTCATAGTTTTGGCATTGTTTGATGTGATTTGAGGCCTCGAGCAGGTCCGCATTATGTTTTCGATCAGGTTGGTGTGATTGGACGGTGTCCCGGGAGTTGATTCCGGGTGGTTAACGGATCAAGTATGAAGTTGAGGAAGAGCTGAAGTTGTTGGTGTCTGGTGTGACCGCACCTGCGAGGCTTGGGCTGCAGGTGCGGCTTTGGTGTCGCAGATGCGGGAGTGGCTGGCTTGGCTGGGGGCGCAGGTGCGAGGCTATTTCCGCACATGCGAAGGCGCATGTGTGGAGAAGGAAGTGCAGGTGCGGAGCCCGACTGGGAAGGAGGAAGCCGCAGGTGCGGATATTTGGGCGCACCTGCGGGCGCGCAGGTGCAGGCGAGGTGACCGCAGGTGTGGAAAGACTGGAGGCAGTGTGCATTTTTATAACCAAGGTCTTGTTCATTTCTCTTCATTTTTCTCTTGGTTGAGCGATTTTTGGAGAGCTTCAAGTGGGGATTTTCGTCATCTATGTCAAGGTAAGTTGTTTCTACTCAGTTCAAGTTAAAAATACAAGGTTGTATATAGATTTGGTCATGGAAATTAGTAGAAATTTGGGATTTTTGGAGAAAAACCTAGAATTTGCATTCTTGGATTTTGACCACGAATTTGAGCATGAAATTAGAGTAAATTGTATATTTGAGTTAGTAAGGCTATGGGTAGAGTTCATCTTCGAGAAATTTTGAAATCCGGGCGCGTGTGCTTAAGGGCAATTTGGTCAACTTTCCGATCGGAGTTAGGAATTTATAAGAATTGAATTGTTGT
Source organism: Nicotiana knightiana (assembly GCA_005239525.1). Taxonomy (NCBI): domain Eukaryota; kingdom Viridiplantae; phylum Streptophyta; class Magnoliopsida; order Solanales; family Solanaceae; genus Nicotiana; species Nicotiana knightiana. Next base: position 56,848 of record ML410077.1, on the reverse strand, counting down.
ATGTATTAGAGTATATTTTCATTGGTTTGCCCGTTATTTGGATAGTTTTGGGGCGTTGTGCATCAATTTGAGTCATCGGAAGGGCTTGGAGGCCGGTTATGAATTTTCGGAGCGAGATAAGTCTCCTTTCTAACCTTGTGAGGGAGAAATATCCCCATAGGTGAACTAATTAAATATGTGCTACTATTTGTGGGGGCTACGTACGCACAAAGTGATGACAGTCCGTACGTAGCTACTAGTTATGCCTATGTCTGGGTAGTTTAAGGCTTACATCATGCTTTGTTGTTATTATACTTTATTTGTGTTATTGTTTGCATTGTGAAGAGGCTTGATTGAGCATACTTGTTAAATAGATTTGAAAGGAATCGAAAATTTTTATTAAAAAAAAAGGAAATCTGGAAAGCTTTCACGTAAAGTTCATGATTTGAAAAGAAATGGAAGAATACTTTTACAACTCGAGAAAACTATGTGTAGCCGCATCGCATTTATGATTCGCGACCGGGGTAAGTCCTCCTACCCCACTCTTATGGGATTGGGTCGTTCGCCTCGGCAGGATTTATGCACCACACTCTTATGGGATCGGGTCGTTTGCCTCGGCAGGATTTATGTACTACAGTCTCATGGGAGCGGGCCGCACACCATGACAGGTTAATAGATGCTTCTATGGTTTGAGTCGTTCGACCCTTCAGCAGTGCACAATTTACGTTTATGTTGGATCGGGCCGTACGCCTCGGCATTTCCTATATCTAAATTATCCTCATGGAATCGTGCGAAATATTTGGAAAAAGGCCAGTTCATCTGAGGGTTTTTCCCCTGATTTGGATTATGACAACCTCTTTTACTAAATCCACTATATTTATTTATATGCTTCGGTTACAGAGGGAACTTGCTAGTAGAGAGTTGAGTAAATCGTAAAGAGGGAAATTGTACCACGAAATCTATACTTGTATGTCTTATGTATTTACATTGCTTTATATTAATTCATTTCTTTAGTGCACTTGATATTGTTGGACCTATATTAAGTGTCAAAGTCGACCTCTCGTCACTACTTCTTCGAGGTTAGGCAGGATACTTTCTGAGTACACGTTGTTTTCGTACTCATACTACACTTGTTGTGCATTTTATTGCACTAGTATATTCATAGCTAGTAGATCTGCTTGATGCAGTGATGTGGATGACCTGGAGATTTAGACGAGCTGCACCATACCGAGATGACTCGCAGCCGGTAGAGTCTCCCTCAAATGTATTGTATTGCATTTTAAATTCCTTTTTCAGTTTTGTACTCCAGACAATCATTGTATTACATGTATACTTCTTTCTTAGAAATTTACTCATGTATTTGTGACACCGGGTTCTGGGATAATTTTGGGATGTATTTTTTTAAATGGATTTTTAAACCATCGTTATTTTCTTAGCGGATTTTTATTAGATTATTATGTAATGAAATGAAAAGTAACGATTTCAAAATGTGAAAATAGGAACTAAATGCAACGATTTAATGATTGGCTTGCCTAACAGTGGTGTCGGGTGCCATCACGACCTCAATGGATTTTGGGTCGTGACAACCCAATAGAAGCGCTGAGACCCCGAATATTCCACTGTAGCGGTTGTCAATTCGCTGCACGGAATTCCATCCGCTGCCCCGGCTCAAACTTCAGAGAGTCTATTTTTGAGACCCAGCTGAGCCGTTGTCCACGCCAAAATTCCGTTGTAGCGATGTCCTCGCCTCTGCAGTGTTCAAATATCCACTGGGAGCAGATTCCTATGATCAGAGACTTGCCAACCTGGGATATTCACAATAGCGCGGTCAGCGGTATTATTACGCTGTCGCGCTTTCAGGAACTGCTACAACGCTGTAGAATTCCGCTGGGGGTGGAGTAGAGATTCAGAAAGTGCCGAGGTCCAGAAACACTGCAGCGATTATTATTCCGCTGCAACAAAAGCTAATCTGCTGGAGCGCTTAGAGTTCCACTGGGAGCGAAATCTCCGTAGGGGAAATTTTTTCCAGTATTTTCATCCTAGTATAAATACAACTTTTTCCCATTTTTAGGGCATCAGACAAGAGAGTGAGCTTGTGAATGTGCTTTTATTCCATTTTGAGTAATTTTAGCTTAGATTCTACAATACTTCTTAGATTTTCTTCTTGTAATCAACATTTATGGGTTTAATTTCATCATCTATCTTAGTTTCTTGCATGAAAATGAGTAGCTCGGCCCTCCAGCTAGGTTTGTAACCCAACCCTAGTGTGGGTAACTAATGGGTCTTCTATTTTAGGTTGGATTTGTGATTGGGTGTATGACTTTTAGTCTATTTCATGCTTCATTGGCTTAATTAGTGGCTGCAAACACTAATTTATGCCTTTTTTACTAGGGTTATTCTTGAGAGAGATGACCCAAGTCTAGGTAAATAGGCTAACAAGGTATTGGGTGAACTCAAGATATTGATAGCCCCAATAAAAGGGTAGAAACTAGATATAGTGACACCCGACTTGAGCCATTTCATTTGATTTTTAGAAACACCTAATTGGGCTTGAGAAAGCCAATTCGGGAAAAGTCACCCAAATTAACGAGAGGTATTGCGTGAGTAATTTAGTATGAGGTTATGTCATTTGCCCATAATTCAGAAGCATATCCTAGATTTTAGATCCCATCAGTCACTCGCCTAGGAGTAAGTTGCAACCTTAGTGCCTTTAATCATTTGATAAAAATCCACAAAAATATTTTAGTTAGTTAGATAATATTACTTTTTAGACTCAACCTTAGAATAGATACAAAACCAAATTATGTTGAGCAGAGAAATTAAGAACATGAAACACCACTAAATCAAGTAGAAACTCGACTGCCATTGCATAACTCCCTGTGGATATCGATCCCGACCCTGTCGGGTAAAAGCTGCTTCGACCCTACCTTGTTACTTAAATAGTGGTATAGGTGGGCATAGATCACTTTTTGGTGCCGTTGCCTGGGAGTTAAGACGGTGTTGACTATCTATTTCAGTAGAGGTGTATATTATTTTTCTTTCCTTCTTTTTGTTAACTTGTGTGTTTCAATCAGTACAGGTACTTGTTTAACCAATGAATTAGACCCTTTGACTAAAGCTTATTCTTAAGATGAATACGGGTTACTGATAATCAAGGTAATGGAGAAAAATGAATAATAGACAATATTGCAGAAATATAGAAAATCGAAGTTGATTGTATTCCAGAATCAGATGCCTTTACAAGCTGTATTCCCCTCCCTTATGTAGGAGATTCTTATAACGTACAACTCTTGCTACGGTTACTCATTAATGACTAATTATGACATTAATGAGGCATTACAAAGGATAACAGTAATTGGGGTTCGGTTACATAACATTCGATTAATCAATTATGGGTCCTTGACTTTGTCCGTAGCTTTGTCTAGATTCATTCTGACTGTGCCTCTCCCCCGTTTTGATCAAGTTGAGTTTCCTGTGGCTGATAAATTCGTGGGTTTACTGAACCGTGCCTCTTTGTACCGTACCTATTCAAAGAATCACATTTAGCTGTCGCGTTTTCCTGTGTCCACGTGACTGGCTGAGTTGTCAAAAGCTGGCTTACGTGTGAAACTCTTTTTTACCAATACAGATAGTCCCCCCCCCACTTACCATATACGTAACGATTAATTTTTTGTAAGTGGATATTCATTTATGGCAGGAATATTTTGCCGCCGCTTTTCCTTGAATCATTGTATCCTTCTCTGCACCATAGGCGTCGTTTTTCACTTCCATTTAATGCTCATACCACGTGTCCTTTTCGAATTGGTTCTACATTTACTCGAAACTTTTTAGGGCTTTTTGCGGCTGTGCCAGTCCCGAAGTGACATCTTCAATTATGACTTTTCATCATTATTTTCCTTTTTCTTCATGTTTGACGGTTGTCTTCAAGTATAAATACATTTTTTCTTTTCTTTGCTTCCACGAAACACTTTTCTAACTTTGTCTTTTGTAAAGAACTTTCTTATTCGCTTTAGTAAGCATGTCTTCTTCAAACCAACCTCAAAGAGTAATAGATCTTGAGAGTTTAACGCCATCTTCAGCTCCGACTAGGATTCGGAGGGGGATAGACTTAGAAGTCTAGGAACCACTCCTTCCAGGGGCTCCTCTTCTTCTCAGATATTTCCTCCTTCTTCCACTAGATCTCCAGTTTTTGAGATTTAGGGTTTCTCGGTCTTTGTCTAGAGGTAAAGATGAAATCCTTCGTGAGCCTGAAGTCGATGAAATTTTTCCTGTTGACTTTGTTTTTGCTAGGGATAGCCAAGTTCTTGTAGATCAATCTTCTTCTCTTAATAGTGTTGAAGGATATACAACCCTTATAATTGAGGGTCAGATTTCCCTTATTCGTAGGGAACGCTTTTGGAGGTCTTACTTTCCTGTCTATATTCCGAATAGTAATCAAAGAATAATGTCTTACAAGATGGGATATTCTTTTGTTTATACGTATCCTTTCACTTTATGGTTTAGACCCCCCATTGACCCAGTTATAATTTAATTTTGCCCTTTTTTCAATATTTGCTCAGGAAAAGTTGGCCCGCTTGTGTGGCGAGTTGTCGCATGTCTTAGGAGTTTGGCTTCTTTAGCCTCGGTTCCTTTCACCTTCAACCATCTTATTTACCTCTACTCTCTTACCTTATTTAGTGAAGGGGTTTTTACTCTAACTACTAGAAGAAAAAGAGTAATGGTAACCCCTGGAGATGATAAGGATAAGGGTTGGTACCTCCGGTATGTTGTTGTACCCACTGTTGGTTTAGTGGGTGAAGAAAGTCTTCCCTTCCCTGAGAAGTGGAATCGCGCACGTGAGTATGCTTTAGCTCACATTTACTTTTTCTTGTTTTAACTTGAGATGTTTTATTAACACCGTGTCTATTTTTTTTCTTCTCTCAGCAATCATGAATATTATTGAGAATGTCTCCGGTATTCGTGATTGGGTAGAAAAATTGTTGTCTATTTCTCCTTCAGAAGAAATATCTTGGAAGTACCTCGCTGGGAGGTATGGTTGGGAAGTAAAGACCCACGGTAAGTGAAGCTCTTGTTCTTTCTTCTTTCCTTACTCGAGTCTCTTTTTTGTCGTTTAACCTTTTTCCCTTTTTAATAGGGTTCTCTGCTCGTGGGGTGTCAGCTTCATCTATCCCGAAGATGTCCTTGGCTCAGGCCCCGAAAATTATTGTTGGTTCATCTTTCTCGAAGAGGAAGATTAGTGAGTCTCGTTTCGTAGAAGAAGAAGAAGAAGAAGAAGAAGAAGAAGAAGAGGGTGCTTTAGTTCACAGGCCACGGAGAAGGCGAATAGTTTTAGATGATGAGCTTATAGCCTTAACCGTGCCTTCTGTATCTGTGATTGAGCCCCTTTTCCTTGATGATGCTCCACATTCCCCTATTCATGAGGGTGTTGATCTTGCTCCTGACGACGTCCCTTTGGCTACTGTCTTTCTTGCTTCTTTGAGAGATGTTGTTCCGTCTGTTCCTTTGGCTATTTCAACTTCTGATGTTGCTTTGCCTGTAAATTCAACTCTTCAACTCTTTGTGCCTGCTGCTTTGACCGTGGATTCTCCAGCTCCTCAACCTTCTGTGTCTGTTGTTGTTCCATCTCTGCCTGCTTCCATGCCTTTCATTAGGGAAGTAGGGTCTTCCAGTAGAGAGATGCGGCAGGTGGTAATAGAGGTTCCAGTTGAGGGGAATCTTTTCAAGAAAATGGGTGAGCCTGAAGTGTGGCTCAAGCCTTTGATAGGTCCCTCTGAGAAGGAAAAGCTAGCCAGCCACGATGCTCTAACATGGGCCAATGAGGTCGTGCATATTTCTTTGAAGGTATGATGCAAGTTATCCTCTTTCACTCTTGTATATGAGATTTACCATATCTGACTGGTTTATTTCTTGTAGATTAACCTTATAGGAATGGAGCTTATGAAGAGGATTTCAAACATGGTCCAAGAGACAAAAGAGTTGCAGGCCGATGTTGATAATTAGAGAGCACAATATCATAGCCTAAGGATTGTCATGGATGCTTTATAAGAGGAAAGGAGTACCTTGAAGCGGCAGATGAGACTCATGGCAGCAGAACTGGCAGTGGAGAGGGCATCTTGCAGTCAGGCTGATAAAGATAAGAGTGTTCTGGAGTCTTCATTCGTGGAGCAGCTGTCCCATGCCTCAGAAGAGATTATAGACTTGAAGAACTTGTTGGGGAAGAAGGAGGAATACTCAGGCGAGCTTGTGCAATCACTCACTCGTACTCAACAAGACCTTCGTAGGGCTTTAGACAAAGCTCAAACTTTAGAGGAGTCGGTTGTTCCATTAAGGGCCGCCCATGAAGCTGCGGAGAAGGACGGATTGAGAGCTAAGCTTCAAGTGTGGGCAAAGGATTATGAAGATTTGGAAGAGATGGCCACTGTCGATGTGAGCTGGGCGTATATGAATTCTCGCCTTGACACCGTGATGGAAATGAGTCAAGAGGGTTTTGACCTTAGTGCTGAAATAGCTAAAACTAAGGAAGCCATTGAGAAAGCTCAACAAGTTCATAACCTCTCTTCACCTGATGGTGAGATTCCAGCCGCTCATGCCTCTTCATCCCTAGTTTCTCCTACTCCTTCTGCCAGTGAAGTCAACCCTTCTCTTGAAAAGATTTAGTTGGTTCATCCCCCCCTTTTTTCTTTGTATCAATTGGTGGTTACCCCCAGTCCCATCGGGGGTAAATTTGGATTTCCTTAAAGTCCCCAACTGAGAACTTAGGGGAACCATAATGTATATAAAAATCTTATACGGGTAAGTATAAGTTAATACTTAGTTTTAGCCGTTTAATATATAAACATTAGTTCGACTTTTGTTGAGTTTCTGTTTCACGCTTTAAGTCTTTTGCATGCTTCATTTTTCGAGGTTTTAATTTTACCTTCGAGTTTTGCATGGGAAATGCTTTAGACTACTCGTACCTTTTTGCAATAGGAACGGTGTCATATTAAATGTGTTCCTTTTTGCAATAGGCATTATTTATGGAAGGGGGCCCTTTATAATTGGCATGAAGAAGACGTCTCAACTTCATAATAATGCAATAGAGTGATAGGAATTTTACACATGTTTAAGAATGTTTCCAAGGAAAGTTTTTCTTGTTTGTACTTCCATGACACTTTACATGTGTTTGATTATCTTCTAAAACTCATGCTTGCAACTGTTTTTGTTTAACATATTTGATATACTTTTGTATTTCATAACTGTTTTTCATAGGTAACAGTTTTTCGATATTAATACTAGGAAACAATTATTTTTTATTAGTAATAGNGGGGGGGGGGGGGGGGGGGTTTACCCGCAATTGTTTTTGGAAACAGTTTTCTAATAAGTGCAAGAGAAATGTTTTCTTATTGTAACTGTTTTTATTTGATAACGGTTTCTTGAACAAATACAATGATTTAGATTTTCATTCATAACTATTTTATTTGAGAACTTTTTTTTTGAATGAGTACATTGATGATGATCTTTTACCCCTAACTGTTTTTGTTACAATAGTTTTGAATAAGTATAAAGATGTACATTTCTTTCTCGTGACTAATATTTTATCTTTCAACCTGAATATGTTCGAAGGTTTTTGATTTTTGCTTTTTGCATTAGGCTTTGCATTTGGATGGCTCTTTTGATTTTTTTTCGATTCTGCTCGTTTCACTTGTCTCCTTGGGTAGATAGGTCTTCAGGCTCGAGCTTTTGACTTTCTGATAGTCTTCTTTGCTTCGTCGTAGCCTTCCATACTGTATATCCCCCCAAGTGTTTGAGATTTGAAGAATGAAATCTCGAGCACTTGATTATTCCTTCCTTGTGGTCCTTTTCCTAAAAAGGAAAAACATTCCGGAATCGAAGGCATATAGTTTTTTTAGATGATGACTGCTTAACCCTTTTAAAACGTCCATCAGAAAGTGTAACCCTTGACTGGGAATTGTGTTATTTCCTCGCGTCTTTGCAGGTCTAATATCATCATCTGGTGATGGGTTAGCTTTGTGCCTATCATCTAAAATAAAATAGTAAAATTTTTAAATGTTCAAAATAAAATCGAACGTGTTATACCTGATGGGAGGTATTCTTTTCTTTTAGAAGTAATACTTCATTAGATGGATGGAATTCTAGCTTGTTGGTAGAACTCTACCGTCCATAGCTTCCAACGCAAAGGCTCTTTTCCCAGCTATGCCTCGGATTTTATAAGGTCCTTCCCAGTTTGGATTTAGCTTTCATGCACCTGCTTCCTTCGTTGATTGAAAGAATTTTTTGAGGACGAAGTCCCTAATCTTAAAGTACTTGAGATTAGATTTACGGTTGTAATAACGTTCTATGATTTGTTTTTGAGTTGCCATCCATATCAATGCTTCTTCTCTCTGGGGTTCGAGCAGGTCCAGGTTGGTCCTTAATTCGTCGTCGTTTTCAGCTTCCATGGCTATTAAGAACCTTATTCTTGGTTTGCCAATCTCCACAAGTATTAAGGCTTCTGATCCATAAACAAGTGCGAACGCAGTTTCTCCCTTGGCTATCTTTGAAGTTGTTCTGTATACCCATAGTACCGCTGGTAACTCATCAGGCCAGTTTCCTTTGGCTTTATCCAGCCGCTTCTTTAGATTGTTGATGATGACCTTATTCATTGACGCAGCTTGACCATTAGCCACGGGGTGGTACGAAGTTGAAGTGATCCGCTTGATTTTCTAACTTTCGAGGAATTCTGTGATTTGCGAGCCTATGAATTGTGGGCCATTATGACACATGATTTCTTGTGGTATTCCAAAGAGTCATATTATGTTTCGCCATAAGAAGCTTTTAACTTCCTTTTCTCACACTTGTTTAAACGCTTCTGCCTCTACCCATTTTGTAAAATAGTCGGTTAGCACGAGTAAAAACCGTACCTGTCCTTTAGATGTGGGAAGAGGGCCTACTATGTCCATACCCCATTTCATAAAAGGATATGGGGATATTATTGGATGTAATAATTTTGTTAGTCGATGCATGTTATTGGAAAACCATTGGCATCTGTCACATTTGGATACGAAATTCTCGGCTTCTTCTTCCATCTTAGGCCAATAGTATCCAGCTCTGATTAGTGTTTTCACTGAGCATCTCGCCCCTGAGTGATTTCCACAGTGTCCTCCGTGGGCTTCTTTCATCACAAATTTTGTTTGGTTAGGTCCGAGGCATTTAGCTAGGGGTCCTCCAAACATCTTGTGATAAAGTGAGTTGCGAATAAGGCAGCACCATGCAGCTTTACGACAAAGTGCTTGAGTTGCTTTCCTGTCTTCAGGTACGGTGCCATTCTCCAAAAAATTAAGAATTTTGTTTCTCCAGTCCCAGGTTAGGTTGTTAAAAGTTACCCATTCATGTCCTGGTCTATTATTGAATGAAATAGTTGAACGACAATTGTATTGTCTCTATTCGTTACTTTCGTGACTACTGCGAGGTTAGCTAGTGCATCTGCTTCTGCATTTTCCTCTCTAGGTATTTTCATTACCTTCCATGTTTTGAATTATCTCACGAGTTCTCGTGCTTTTTCCAGATACTATTGCATTCTAGTCTCTCGGGCGATGTAAGTCCCCTGTATCTGATTTACTACCAGTTGGGAGTCGTTGTTGATCACAATTTGCTCCATTGAGAGCTCCCGTGCGAGTTCAAGACCTGCAATAACAGCTTCGTACTCTGCTTCATTGTTAGTTATAGGATAACACTTTATAGCTTGCCATGTCTTTTCACCCATGGGTGATATCAAGATTATGCCTAAGCCGGCGCCTTTTATATTTGAAGAACCATCGGTGAACAAGGTCCATAGTCCCGGATTAATACCGTTAAAGAGTTGTAACTCTTTTTCTACTTCAGACACAGTGCTATTACTAAAGTCAGCAACAAAATTAGCTAGTATTTGAGACTTAATTGCAGTCCTAGGCTGATAGATTACTTCATGCTCACTTAATTTTATGGCCCACTTGGCTAATGTTCCTGACAATTCATGTTTATGCAGAATATTTCTTAAAGGATATGAGGTCATAACGGTGATTGGGTGGCATTGAAAATAGGGTCGTAATTTTCTAGATGCCATTATTAAAGCTAAGGCTAACTTTTCCAGATGTGGATATCTAGTCTCAGCATCTAGCAAAGTTTTACTTACATAATAGACAGGTGATTGTTTACCTTTTTCTTCTCTTACCATTGCTGGACTTACAACAATTTCTGAGACAGCCAGGTAGATGTACAATATTTCCCCTTCTTTTGGCTTTGAAAGCAGTGGTGGTTTTGATAGATAAATCTTCAGATTCTTGAGGGATTGTTGACATTCTTCAGTCCATTCGAAATGATTCTACTTTTTGAGAACTGAGAAGAATTTAAAACTTTTTTCGGAAGATTTAGAAATAAACCTACCCAAAGTTGCTATTCTCCCTGTCAGTCTTTGAACTTCCTTTTTATTTGTTAAAATATCAAGTATTTCCTCTATAGCTTTAATTTGACCGGGATTTACCTCTATTCCTCTTTTTGACACAAGGAAACCCAAAAATTTACCTGATTGCACTCCAAAAGCGTATTTCTCTAGATTTAACTTCATATTAAACATGCGTAGAATATCAAAAGCAGTAGAGAGATGGTTGTGCTTGTGTTGATTTTACCACCATATCATCAATATAGACTTCCATCGTCTTTCCAAGATGTTCTTGGAACATTTTAGTCACTAACCTTTGATAGGTGGCTCCAACGTTTTTTAAGCCAAAAGGTATAACTTTATAATAGTAAGTCCCCCTGTTTGTAACGAAGGAAGTTTTTTCCTTATCTGAGGGATTCATTTTAATCTGATTATAACCAGAATATGCATCTAAGAAGCTCAATAATTCATGTTCTATTGTGGCATCAATCATTTGATCTATATGTGGTAATGGGAATGAATCGTTGGGGCATGCTTTATTCAAGTCAGTATAATCTACGCATACTCTCCATTTTCCATTCTTTTTAGGTACTACCACAGTGTTTTCTAGCCAATTAGGGTACGTTACCTATCGTATCGAACCAATCTTCAAGAGTTTCTGTACCTCTTGGTCGATCACTTGGTTCTTGAATGGTCCTTGCTTTCTTTTCTTCTACTTAACATGTATGAAGGATAAATCTTCATTTAGTTTATGAGTCATCACTTCTAGTGGGATGCATGTCATATCTGAGTGGGACCACGCAAAGCAGTGTCTGTTAGTCTTTAAATAATCAATTAACTTACCTCTTCGAGCGGGGCCTAACCTCGTGCCTATATACATTTTCTGCTGAGGCTTTTGTTAAGATAACGGAACAACTACGAGCTCCTCCATAGTTGTTTTGATGTGCTCATCCTCCTCCGATTCACGAATGACGTCCGGTCTAGAATCTGTATCTCTGTGGTATAGTATACCTTCCGTGGTAACTTGATTTTCCTTCTCGTAAGTATTTTCTTTCATACCTGTTTCTACAATAATACCTTCCGTACCTATTTGGGTAGTAATTTCTTCCATGCTTGTTTGGGTTGTGTTACCTGCTTCGTAGATTCCCTTTTCTCGTAATTCTTCCAACTCTATTTTCTTGTTATAGTGTACCACAGAGTTTATATTTCTTGCGGTATACTAATCACCTTTGATTTGTTGAATCCCCCATTCGGAGGGGAATTTAATTACCTGATGCAACGTGGAGGGTATCGCTTTCATGTCGTGGATCCATGGCCTTCCAATGATCATATTATAAGCCATGTCAGTATCTATGACTTAGACCCTGACACTCTTGATCACCCTCTCAGCATAAGTGCTAAGCTCAATTTCCCCTTTTGTTATAACCGTAGAGTTATCAAACCCTGATATAGCTCGTTTTTTTTGGGATTATTTGATTTCCCAGTAGCATTTATTCCACGACTCTTAGAAAAATGATATTGACTGAACTGCCTGGATCAATCAACACTCTTTTTACGTTAGTGTCATGAATAAGTAAATATATTACCAGAGCATCGTTGTGCGAAATCATTAATTCGCTGATATCTGCATCATCGAAGGTTATATCGTCTTCTTCCATATTTTCACGAGCCTGTTTCCCATATGTAATTGTGAACTTTGTAGTTGTTTTGCAAATCACTCCGTTTACTTCTTCACCCCCGTGTATCACGTTAACGGTTCATTTTGGAGAAGGAGGCTTTGAGGGATCCTGCGTGTTCCTCATATATGCATGTTTACCTTTATCACTAAACAATTCTTTTAAATAGCCCTGTTTTAACAAATTTTCTACTTCACCTTGTAAAAATCTACAATCTGCAGTTTTGTGCCCATGATCGTTGTGAAATTCACACTAGTGATCTGGGTTTCTTCTACTTGGATTTGACCGCATCTCTTTGGGCCACTTAACCTTGTCTCCCATGTTCCTCAATATTGAGACAAGTTCAGTAGTACTTACATTAAAGGTATGACCCCTAATTTGAGTACTACCTCTAGGTCGTTCATCTTGATTTTTCCTGGATCTAGACGAGGATGAGACTATGTCTCTTCCTTGTGGCCTATATTCTGACCTAGTTTTTTCGAACCTGGGGCGCATATCGCGTCCCGAGGGTCCTAAGTAAGGATCGTACCTATTTTTACCTGATCTTCTATCTGATTCAGGACGTCTGGATCTGGAATGATCTTCATCTCTCGAGCGAGCAATGATATCTTCTTCTTTCTGAGTTTAGTACTGTACCTGTTATATACATCGCTCCATGTTGTAGCGGGAAATTCTCTTAGACTTTTCTTAATTCGTCTCGTCGCTTCTGAGCTTTTATCGTTTAGGTTGCTTGCAAATGCCATGGCTGCCCAATTATCAGGCACCCTGGGTAACTTCATTCTTTCTCGTTGAAACCTGTCTACAAACTCACGGAGTAGTTCCGTGTCTCCTTGTTTTATTTTGAATATGTCTTCCATTCTCTTCTCAACTTTTTGTGCACCAGAGTGTGCTTTTATAAACGAATCTGCAAGCTCAGCAAAAGAGTCAATAGAATTTTCAGGGAGAAGAGAATACCAGGTTAGTGCCCCTTTGGTAAGTGTTTCCCCAAATTTTTTGACAAGAACTGATTCAATCTCTTGTTTCGTTAAGTCGTTACCTTTTAACCCAGTAGTGAAAGAAGTCACATGGTCGCGTGGGTCAGTTTTTCCATCATATTTGGGAACGTCAGGCTTTTTAAACTTCTTGGGTATAGGCAAGGGTGCCGCACTTGGCTTCCAAGGTTGTTGAGAATATCTATAAACATCAATGCCTTTGATGATAGGTGGTACTCCAGGAATTTGTTCGATGCGATCGTTCTGCTCCTTCATCTGTTTCTGCATGGTTAGCAGTAAATTTTGTAATTCTGAGTTATTAGATATACCTGGTCTCGTTTCGAGAGATTTATTAGGAGTATCTCCTCTTCCTGAGTTTGCCAACCCAGATTGAGGATTTTCCATGGTGATGGTGTTGTTGGGGGATGGGGTCGGCGGTGTAGGTAACGCTGCCGGTAATCCTCTCGCAAATTCTTGAAAAGCTTGGTTCACATACTCTGCAATCATTTGCTTTACACGATCTTGTTCCACAGTTTGATCACTATCACCATTGTTGTTATTGGACCTTTCTGGGGATTGTTCCCTCGAACCACGTAGGGTTCCTAACGGCGATGGAACTGGGGTTCCACTCCTTTGTTGGTTGTTGTCATTGGGGTTTGAAATAATTCAGAGGATATCACTTGAAAAGTAAACAAAGATTATCAGATTCCCGGTAACGGAACCAATTTGTTTAACCAAAGAATTAGACCCTTTGACTAAAGCTTATTTTTAAGATGAATACGGGTTACTGATAATCAAGGTAATGGAGAAAAATGAATAATAGACAATATTACAGAAAAATAGAAAATCGAAGTTGATTGTATTCTAGAATCAGATGCCTTTACAAGTTGTATTCCCCTCCCTTATATAGGAGATTCTTATAACGTACGACTCTTGCTATGGTTACTCATTAATGACTAATTATCATATTAATGAGGCGTTACAAAGGATAACGGTAATTGGGGTTCGGTTACATAACGTTCGAGTAATCAATTGTGGGTTCTTGAATATGCCTGTAGCTTTGTCTAGATTCATTCTGACCGTGCCTCTCTCCCGTTTTGATCAAGTTGAGTTTCCTGTGGCTGATAAATTCGTGGGTTTACTGAACCATGCCTCTTTGTATCGTGCCTCTTCAAAGAGTCACATCCAGCTGTCGCGTGTTCCTGAGTTGTCAAAAGCTGGCTTACGTGTGAAACTCTTTTTTACCAATACAATACTTATGGCTGATCCTCTGGAAAATATTATACCGGGGAAGGAGGTAGATGATAACACGGAAGAGGAGTTTCATCAAATCCCTCCACCTCAAAGACAGGGCCGACAGGCCAATCCCAATGATAATATTCCAGACCCTCCCCCGCCTCCTCCAAGAGTTTCTCCTCGGGTGCTTCCGAACAAGGGGTATGCCAGTGCAATTGTCCCACCTAGAATCCAGGCGGGCAACTTTCAAATCACTAATTTCATGTTGACACTTCTGGAGCAACGAGGCATTTCACGGGAGCTCCCCATCAAAATGCCTACAAGCACTTATAAGGCTTTGTAGACACATGTTGGGGGAGAAAGCAAACCAATGTATCGGAGGATGCCTTGAGGCTCAGATTATTTCCTTTCTCTCTATGAGGGAAGGCGCTGGATTGGCTTGAACGACTCCCCTATCATTCTATCTCTACAGGGGATGAATTGGCGGATAAGTTCATTGCCAAGTTTTTCTCCCCCGGGCACATAGCAGCTTTGAGAGACGATATATTGGCATTCAAGCAAGAGCCAAATGAGCCCCTTCATGAGATTTGGGAAGTTACAGAACTATGGTCAAAGAATGCCCGAACAATGACATGACAGAGGCCATGATACAGCAAAAATTTACCTGGGCATTAATACTACAAATCAGTGTGTGGTCAACCAACTCGCTGGGGGAAACTTTATGAAGCTATCTTACAATGAGGCATGTGACATCTTGGATGAAGTGCTGGCACTTCGTCAGCATGGCAGAGTCGGGCAAATGTGCCCCAGGGTGATCCAAGTGTGATAAATCTACACAAAGAGCTACAGGACCATGGGCAAGCTATTGCCGAGCTTACCACTACCATGAATCAACTTGCTAAGGCGCATCTTCAACAAATACAAGGGCCAAAGCAAGTGCATGCTATTGAGGGGGTAAATATTTTGGTTAACAAGCAAAGGACTCGTGGAAATCAAATACAAAACAACAATTACCAATGCGACCAAGAAGTGAGTGGGTACAATCAAGAGGATTCCTATTTTGAGCAAAATGAAGATGTAATATATGCCAACAATTTTCAAGGGCAAAGGGACAATCAAGGGAACAACTAAAACTGGAGCAATCAAAGACAAGGTAATTGGAACAACAATAACAACTCTAGCAATTGGGAGAACAACAATCAACAATGGGGAGGCAAAAACAACAATTGGAACGGGAACAACAATAAAATTCGGGTGGAAATGGAAATCGGGGGTTGGGCTTTCAAAAGCCCCTGATGCATCAACAATCCAACAATCCACCCCCGTATCAATCACAAGGTCAAATTTCCTCAAGCAATGACATCGGCCGGATCGAGCAAATGATGTTATGAAATGCGCATTCGGATGCTAAAATTGAGGTCCAAATGGGACAAATCTCACAAGCTTTGAACACTCACCCAAAGGGGGAACTACCTAGTGCCACGGTGGTGAACCCTAAGTGTGGGAACAACAACAACAATACCGGACATGCGATGGCGGTGACCACAAGGAGTGGTCGGGGTGGTGAGGCTAGTTCTTCAAAGCAAAAGAGAGTTGTTGGTGATGATGATGACTTGCAACATGTTGAGGTTCCTATTAAGGTTGAAAATGATGTTGAAGAGCCTATGAATAATGAAGTGAGGATTGACATAAATGATAATGAGGAGGAAACACAAAATAACGTGAACCCGTCTAGGGAACACGTAATTGACATACCCGAGTTGGTTGTGCCAAAAGTCAAGAACCCATTGCCTAGACCTCCTCCATAATATCCTCAAAGATTGGCTAAGCAAAAGACGGAGAATCAGTTCAAGAAGTTCATAGATATGATGAAGAGTTTGTCCATCAACGTACCATTAGTTGAGGCATCTGAACAAATGCCCGGGTATGCCAAGTTTATGAAAGACTTGGTCACAAAGAAGAGATCAATGGAGTGCGAGAGAATCAAGATGACCCACCAAGTGAGTGAAATCGTGTACTCAATGGCACCCAAACTAGAGGTTCCCGGAGCTTTCACTATAACTTGCACTATTGGTAGTGCGGATTTTGCAAAGGCATTGTGCGACTTGGGTGCTAGTATCAATTTAATGCCTTATTCTGTCTTTAAAACCTTGGGAATTGGCCAACCTAGAGCAACTTCCATGCGGCTTCAAATGGCGGATCGAACTATGAAGAGACCCTTGGAAATCATTGATGATGTTTTGGTGCGGGTTGAAAAATTCATCTTGCCCGCGGATTTTGTGATATTGGATTGTGAGGTCGATTATGAAGTGCCAATTATCTTGGGAAGACCTTTCCTTGCAACAGGGAAGGCCTCGGTTGATGCGGAGGCCGGTGAGCTCACCTTCTGGGTGGGCGATGAAAAGGTCATTTTCCACGTTTGCAAATCAATGCGGCAACCCAATATCACGGAGGTGTGTTCTTTTGTGGACCTTGTCACCGAGGTCATAATTGATGAAACTAGCTCAATGATAAATGTTGAAGATTCCGTGGAAACAGTTTTATTGAATCATGATGATGTTGTGGTGGATGGCTTGATCGAGTGTACCAATGCATTGCAAGGCATGGGTTCTTATTTTTATGGACCTCGCAAGCTATCTTTGGATTTGTAAAATTGGAAAACTCCTTCGACAAAGCCCTCAATCGAGGATCCACCTACCTTGGAGTTGAAGCCCCTTCCACCACACCTCAGGTATGAATTTTTGGGTCCTTCTCGTACTTTACCTATTATACTTTCTTCTTGCTAACCCAATTGCAGGTAGATTCTACACTCCAAGTGCTCCAAAGGAGAAAGAATGACATGTAAGATGGTGAAAATCCCTCCATAGAACATCAACAAAGGTTGAATGAGGCAATGTAGGAGGTGGTAAAAAAAGGAGATAATCAAGTGGCTCGATGCTGGGGTCATCTACCCAATCT
The DNA here is from genome assembly GCA_005239525.1 of Nicotiana knightiana. Classification (NCBI taxonomy): domain Eukaryota; kingdom Viridiplantae; phylum Streptophyta; class Magnoliopsida; order Solanales; family Solanaceae; genus Nicotiana; species Nicotiana knightiana. The sequence goes on along the minus strand of ML410077.1, from coordinate 39,632 downwards.
CTGACAGTGCTTGGACTTCTCCAGTCCACTGTGTTCCTAAAAAGGGTGGCATGACAGTGGTGCAGAATGACAAGAATGAGCTTATTCCCACTCAGACCGTGACTAGTTGGAGGGTTTGTATGGATTACCGCAAATTGAACAAGGTGACCCAAAAGGATCACTTCCCTTTGCCATTCTTGCTCCAAATGCTTGACAGACTTGCTGGAAGATCTTTCTATTGTTTCTTGGACGGCTATTCAGGCTACAATCATATTTTGATAGCCCCAGAAGATCAGGAAAAGGCAACATTCACCTGTCCCTATGGGATATTTGCTTTTTCAAGGATGCCATTCGATTTGTGCAATGCGCCCGCCACATTCCAGCTGTGCATGATGGTAATTTTCACTGATATGGTTGAAGATTTCTTGGAGGTGTTCATGGATGACTTCAGCGTGGCCGGGGACTCAAATGAGGAGTGTTTGCAAAATCTTGATAAATTCCTCGCCAGTGTGAAGAAACCAACCTTGTATTGAATTGGAAAAAATGTCATTTCATGGTCGAGGAGGGTATAGTCCTCGGCCACAAAATCTCAAGAAACGGCATTGAAGTGGATAAAGCCAAGATCGAGGTTATTTCCAAGTTTCCTCCTCCAACTTCGGTGAAGGGAGTCCATAGTTGCCTTGGGCATGCAGGATTTTACCGAAGATTCATTAAAGATTTTTCAAAAGAGGTAAATCCCCTATGCAAGCTATTGGAGAAAGATGCCAAGTTCGAGTTCAATGAGGAATGTATGCAAGCTTTTGAGTTGTTGAAGCATAAGTTGAATACCACACAAATAATCACTATGTCAAATTGGATCTCTCCTTTCGAGCTCATGTGTGATTCAAGTGACGTGGCGGTGGGTACGGTCTTGGGCCAACGGGTGAACAAATCTTTCACCCCGTTTATTATGTAAGAAAAACCATGAACTCCACCCAAGTTAACTACACCGTCACCGAAAAGGTATTGTTGGCTATTGTCTTTCCAATGGAGAAATTTAGGCCTTACCTTATGGGCGCCAAGGTGATAGTGCACACCGATCATGCGGTGCTCTGGTACTTAATGATGAAAAAGGATTCAAAATCTAGGCTTATGAGGTGGGTCTTATTGCTCCAAGAGTTTGATCTAGAAATATTTGATAGAAAGTGTAGCGAAAATCAAGTGGACGATCATCTATCCCCGTTGGAAGAGCAAGGTAGGACAAATCATGGCCTTGAGATCAATGATACCTTTCCGGATGAGTAACTTCTCTCAATATCTATGCAAGACATGCCATGGTTTGCGGTTATTACCAACTTTCTTGTTATCGGTGTTGTCTGTTTGAGCTCTCTTCTAACCAAAGGAAGAAGCTTAAATGGGACAACTTGGATTATTATTGGGATGAGCCGTATTTGTTCAAAATATGCAATGATGGAGTCATACGGTGGTGTTTCCCCGAAGAAGAGCAAATGTCCATTCTTGATTCTTGGCACTCTTCGCCCTACGGTGGTCTTCATGGTGGGGAAAGGACAGCTTCAAAAGTTCTAAGTTGCGCATTTTATTGGCCTACTTTGTACAAAGATACAAGTGACTTCGTAAAGAGGTGTGACGAATGTCAAAGAGCATGTGGTATATCAAAGAAGGATGAAATACCCCTCACAACGATCCTCGAGGTTGATATATTTGATGTGTGGGGAATTGACTTCATGGGTCCTTTTGTCAGCTCGTGTGGTAATACCTACATTTTCGTGGTTGTGGATTATGTTTCAAAATGGGTTGAGGCCGTGGCTTTGCCCAATAATGAAGCCCGGAGTGTGGTTGGTTTTCTCAAGAAAAATATTTTCACACGATTTGGGACTCCTCGGGCTATCATAAGTGACGGGGGATCTCATTTTTGCAATCAGACTTTTGATTCCTTGCTTGCCAAGTATGGGGTAAATCACAAAGTGTCCACTCCTTACCATCCTCAAGCCAGTGGGCAAGTTGAAGTCTCAAATCGGGAAATCAAGAACATTTTGTCCAAGACCGTGAATACAAATAGGACCGATTGGTCTAAAAAGATTGATGATGCATTGGGCATATAGGACTACCTTCAAGACCCCAATTGGTATGTCACTGTACCGATTTTTGTATGGGAAAGCATATCACCTCCCGGTTGAGTTGGAGCACAAGGCACTTTGGGCTTTGAAGAAGTTGAACTTGGATTGAGATACTACTGCAAATCTTCGTGTTGATCACCTTAATGAGTTTAGATTCCATGCCTATGCAATCTCTTCTTTGTACAAGGAGAAAAAGAAGTATTTTCATGACAAGTATGCTAAGCACCGGAAATTCAAAGTGGGAGACTTGGTATTGCTCTTCAATTCAAGGCTTCGTCTCTTTCCGGGCAAACTCAAATCAAAGTGGAGTGGTCCGTTCGAGGTGGTATTGGTTACACCCTTTGGTGCCCTTGATCTAACAAAAAATAGAATGGTGAAATTTTTCGTGTGAATGGACATCGGGTCAAACACTACTTGGGAAAATTTAAAGATAGCCATGTGGTGGCTTTGTTGAAATTCACTTGATCATGGTAACATGTGTCGTGCCGCGACGTTAAATCAAACGCTTCTTGGGAGGCAACCCAAGTGTTTTCTTTTCTTTCTTTTTGTTTCTTCTTGTTAGAGTACATTTTTCTTGAACTAACCTGTTTGTGAAGTTGGTGTAGGATTTGGTGGATGCAGTGCAAGAACAAAATCTGGGAAAAATTGGGCTAACTATTCAAAACCGCTGCAGCGGTCACATTTTCGCGGTCAACGGTCACCAAAATAGTGCAACGGTCACATTTCCATTGCAGCGATTGGAAATCTGCTGACAGCGGTGGGACTCCGCTGTAGCGTCAAAACTTTGCTGACAGAGGTGATCCTTGATGCCCAATTCTTTACAATGCTTAAAAGCGCGGTCAGCAGTAAAATTCTGCTGCCGCGCTAGGTAAGTCGGTGGGGCCAGTTTCTCCCCTATAAATATACAGGGTCCCCCTTCTTTTACTCTTTTCACCCATTTGGCTCTCATAAATAGTTTTTACTATTCACAACTTCTGCACTGTACATATGAGCTTCAAAAATTCTCACATCTTAACATCATCATCGTCTAGCAGCGGTATCTTCATATTATTTGATTTTAATTGTAGATTTTAACTTTTTGAGTGTTCTTCTTAGTTTTCTTTTCTAGAAAGATAGTCATTGAAGCCCTAATGCTTGAACATGATTCACCAATGTGTTAAAATCTATAGGGTAGTGATTTCTTGTTGCCTAAGGAGATATAGTGTTCTTATTACATGTGTTTCATGTCAAATTTTTCAAAATTAGTAAAACCCTAGTTTGAATACTACTGTAAATGCACGTAACTGTTGAATTCCACTGCAGCAGACCAAAAATTCGCTGACAGCGGAATCAACTGGAAGATTAACATTTTGAAATGCAATTTTTCGCTGCAGTGGACCAAAAATCCGCTGACATCGAAACCATCTGACGCTATTATTGTTGACTAATGAAAACTACTGCAGCGGCCAGAAATCTACTGACAGTGGTGACCTTTCACTGCAGCGGTCAATTTTACGCAGGGCGCGCTTTGAAAGATCAGAGATTGGGGTAGTCTGAACCCCAACTTTCGCTGCAGCGTTCAGTATTCCGCTGACAACAGTGACCCTTCCAGTGCATCGGTTATTTTTCTGCTGACAGCAGAAGTCTTCATCCAGCATTGTTGTATTCTCTGCATTAGTGATCTCTGTGCTTTCATTGTGTACTTGTGTACCATGTTTTAACAACTTTGATTGAGATGTTTGTAGAGAATGGTTAGATCACGAGGTGGAGCAGACAAGTAACCCGGGAGGGGTAACTCTTATAGAGGTCGGGGCAAGGGCAAACAACAGGCAGCCCCCTTAGGCCCGACAAAGACCATTGGAAAGAAGCAAACATGAAAAAGGCCAAATCCCAACCAATCTGAATCAAGTGAATATGTCCCCTCCCGGGAAGCTTCGGAGGGAAACAATGGAGCAACCTTAGCAGAGGCATTGTCCCAACCCAGGAGTCTTGTCAACGAGCCTACTAGCTCAGACTCTTCAGACAGTTTGGGTCTTTCCAGTGACTCCACACCCCCCCCCCAAGATTCTGGTACAGCAGCTCACTCCACTGCCCCTGCTTCTATCAACCTTGACAGCTCGAAGAAGACACCAGATGATGGCAGGGGTGGTGACACCCAAGTACAGACAGCAGGGCTTCTCCGGACGAGAAACCCATAAGTGTGGCAGGATAGGTTTGTTTCTGAACCGGACTACCACCAATTAAGAGATTGGTGGCCCCAGAGGTCACTGATCCTTGAGAGGCCTTTCATTGTTAAGGATCTGCTACCACATAACCCAAATTTCAAGAAGCAATTTGAGGAAAGACCGGGGTGGGGTTTCTTCACTATCAAAGTTGAGGATGCCAATGAGTACGTTGTGGAGGAGTTTTATGTTGATGTGGCCCACACAAAAAGGGGCACATATCTTACTCAGGTCTGGAACAGGATGACCTTGTACAGTGGTAGTGCATTCAACGAATATGTTGGCTTTGTTAATGAAGATGAGAAACGCTACAAGGAGAAAGTGGTCGTAGGAGATGTGGCTCGTCCTTGGTTGGATTCTGTTATTGCTATCCCAGGGACTACTCCAGCTTGGTTGACTACAGGTTCCCTCATCTACAGGAACACACCCATCTTGGGAGACCTTTGTTTGCAGCCAGATAGATCCCATACTTCATGACAGTGAAATGCCCCTCTCTCGGGCCCTGATTGTTGGAGAAATTATGGATGGTATCCCGATTAATGTCGGGAATATCATGGCCAGGGTGATTGACCAGATTGTACAGAGAAATGAAGCCTCTTATCCCTTTCCCAACTTCCTCACTATGTACTTTAGGGACATGGAAGTTGAGGGAAGGGACTTTAATGTTACAGTGAGGCCAAAATCATCTTTTTCATGGTATAGTCTGAAAGGTCGGGACAACCCCAAGGCAAAAGGAAAAAGCCACCGCATCTACTACCCCTGGTACTTCTACTGCTGCTGAGGGGACCACTATTGCTGCCGGCCCTGAGTCTTCCTCGGGTCCTTCCATGTCCATTCCAGTCCTAGTGCCTACATCTTCAACTTACCCTCAAACAGCCCTGAGTGTGTCTCAGACTCTAGTTGGTATCACCAACTGGCTGCAGGTAGCTTCTTCTAAGCTCGCTGATCTTTATACCACTGTTGCAGCTCAATCAGCTCCAGCAGAACTTACACTACCTCCATTATTGGAGGCGACATTGAGGAGACTTGTTGATAACCAGAAGAAGATCATGGAGACCCTGGACAAGCATGGGAAGGAGATTCACTCTTTGGGCAAATCTGTAAAGAAAATGAAGAAGTCTCGGATAATATGAGGAAGGTTCAGGTGGAGATGCAAACAACTCAAGCTTCTTTGAAGAAGGAGGTCGCGAAGCTCACAACGACGGGAGACATCCTCCTTTATTTGTTGATAGGAGAGCTCGCACCCACTGATCAGACTGCACAAGTTCAGGAGCCGGAGATTACCTCAGCCCCAGTTCGCAGAGGAGTCATCCCGAGGACCGATGACATGGAGATCCAGCTTGAGGATCCAGAGGGACAGACCTCCTCACATCTGCAGGACCCTGCTCCAGCCACTGTCACTGTGCCTTGTTCTATAGCTGATCCTCACCCCATGCAGACAGAGGCACCATAGGGAGTTTTCTTTTACTCTCTCTCACCCCTTTACTCTGTTCTATATTTTTTGGCATTTAACATTGAGGACAATGCTAATTCTTATTAGAGGGGGTGGCCTCTATTTGGTGTTTCAGATACTTTGACATTTTTTGGGTTGTAATAACCTCTGGTACTATTTTTCTTTTCCTTATTTGCATTTCCGTATCTTTAGTTTTTTTACTTTTGGTATGTATATATTTGGTTTCCCTTCTTATGTATATATTCATTCCTCTCTTAATGTATATTCGTCTTAATCCCCTATTGTACATATTCATTTCTACTTTTGGTATTTTTACTTTATTACTTCTTTAGCTTTTCCATTTATAGTTTAACTTCTATTTCATTTAGTGGCTTCTTTTTGAATTTATATCTTCTTCTTTACTTTTTGCATTATCAATAAGCCTCTGGTTTTCTTAAGGCCACGGTTCTTTCCAAGGGTTGAAATTGTGCGAACCGGGTTTCTCTTCCCTACGACAGACGGTGTGACGACCTTCTTAAGGGATTGAGTCCGTTTTTCATTTTTGTTTTTGTTTTCCTTTGTTTTGGTAAGTTGTGAATAAATGTGACTCGAATAAGCTTCAGTTGGCACCAGCATACTTACCTTTGACCTCATGGTTAGAGACAAGTTACAAATGAGTCTAGTTCTAATTGTGACCCTTAGAGTCTTGAGTTGACTAAAACTATCGTCAGGTGGTGTTTATAGCCATATGTGAGTGTTCAATCAAAACTGAGGTTGTTGTGGGCCCTTGACTCTATGCTCTTTAACAATCTTGAGGTTTGAGAGGTGAGGTTTCAATTGCATATCCCGAGTGCCATGCCTGAAAGTCTAGAACTTGCCCCAAGTATTTTTCTAGGAGAAATCTTAAGTTAGCTCGACTTGTGAAATGATCATAGGCCCTCCTTGATTCCCTATTGATATTAAAATACTTATATATCCTACCAAGACAAGATCCTTAGTCAACCCCTTTTGAGCCTGAGCTTATTTGTTCAAAAAACCATATTGCAAACCTTCATCCGTTCTCTAATGACCCTTTTTTGGCACCTATTCTTTCCTTGAGCAGTCATGATGAATAATAAACAAAATCATAAGTTTGGTGGAGAGACAAGGAAATTCATAGTGATGAAAGGAATTTTCATAAAAGGAAAGGCCAATGAAAAGGTTGAAATGCAAAACAAGTCAAAAAGAAAAGAAAAGAGTTGAAAGGATTCAATAAAGCAAAGTTAAAAAGGCTTGGAATGATGAAAAAGAAAGAAAAAGGGAGAAAAGTGAGTTTCAAGTAAAAGAAAAAGTGACAATGAGTTTCTCTAAGTCCCCCAAGGAAGAGATTAAGACTCAAAGAGTCAAAGAAAAACATGAGCCAAAATGTGAAAAATTGAGTTCTTAAGAGAGATGTTCTATTGTAGATCATCCTATCCAAATTTGATCCAAAAAGCATTCATTACATCCTGTTAAATCCCTATAGGATCTCAAGTTGAGTGAGATTTCATTAGCAGTGATTTACACAAGGGGAAAGCCTATGGTACTTAAAGCCGGACTTGTGGCATTTTTTTGAGAGTGAAGAGAGCACCCTTTGATAATCCCAATTCAGAGAGTACATTCTATACAGTGAGATGAGCCCATGGAGAGTATAGGAGAAAGAGTATGGGATCCACTGTGATTTAGGTGAAAGAGAGAAGCTCTTTGATGAATTAAGTAAACTCTTGAAGCTTTGCTGTCACATTAGATCTAGTGAACTGAGATACTCATTGCATAATCTTGTCAATAATGCATTTGTGTTGAGGGTAATTGCTAGTCCCAATTGAAGCTTGATAAAGTTACATTTGAATAGCTGAAATACTTTCTCTTTTGTTTACGAAGATGGTCGTTATCTTGTTTGCTTGAGGACAAGCAAAGACTTAAGTTTGGGGTAGTTGATAACTAGGGATATGTACCTATTATTACTCTCATTTCTTAGGTTTTGATGCAAAATTGCATTAAGATACTCCCGAGATTTGATGCAAGTTATTTAAATTGCAGGATTTGAGTTGAATTGAAGATATTGACTAAAAATAACTCAAAGAGAAGCAGAACTTGCACTGGCCCAGAACCCAGTAGAAGCGCTGAGAGCGCCAATATTCCGCTGCAGCGGTTGTCACTTCACTGCAGCGGAATTCCATCCGCTGCCTCGGCTCAAACTTCAGAGAGTCTGTTTTTGAGACCTAGCTGAGCCGCTATCCATGCCAAAATTCCGCTACAGCGATGTCCTCACCGCTGCTGTGTTCAAATATCCGCTGTGAGCGGATTCCTAAGATCAGAGACTTTCCAACCTGGGATATTCACAATAGAGGTATTACTATGTTGCCGCGCTTTCAAGAACAGTTGTGGCGCTATATAATTGTGCTGGGGTGGAATAGAGATTCAGAAAGTGCCCAGGTCCAAAAACGCTGTAGTGGTTATTATTCTGCTGCAGTGAAAGCCAATCCGCTGGAGCGCTTAGAGTTCCGCTAGGAGCGAAATCTCCATAGGGGCAATTTTGTCCAGTATTTTTAGCCTAGTAAAAATACAATTTTTTCTCTTCTTTTTTTTTGGCATCAGACAAGAGAGTGAGCTCGTGAATAGTGATTTTATTCCATTTTGAGTAATTTTATCTTAGATTCTACCACACTTCTTAGATTTTCTTCTTGTAATCAACATTTATGGGTTTAATTTCATCATGTATCTTAGTTTCTTGCATGAAAATGAGTAGCTAGACCCGCAAGCTAGGATTGTAACCCAACCCTAGTGTGGGTAACTAATGGGTCTTCTATTTTAGATTGAATTTGTGATTGGGTGTATGACTTTTAGTCTATTTCATGCTTCATTGACTGAATTAGTGGATGCAAACACTAATTTATGCCTTTTTGACTAGGGTTATTCTTGAGAGAGATGACCCAAGTCTAGGTAAATAGGCTAACAAGGTATTGGGGTGAACTCAAGAGATTGATAGCCCCAATAAAAGGGTAGAAACTAGATATAGTGACACCTGACTTGAGCCATTTCATTTGATTTGTTGAAACACTTAATTGGGCTTGAGAAAGCCAATTCGGGCAAAGTCACCCAAATTACCGAGAGGTATTGGGTGAGTAATTTAGTATGAGGTTATGTCATTTGCCCATAATTCACAAGCTTATCCTAGATTTTAGATCCCATTAGTCACTCGTAAGTTACAACCCTAGTGCCTTTAATCATTTGATAAAAATCCACTAGACTCAACCTTAGAATAGATATAAACCAAATTATATTGAGAAGAGCAATTAAGAACATGAAACACCCCTAAATCAAGTAGAAACTCGACTCCCATTGCATAACTCCCCGTGGATATCGATCTCGACCCTGTCGGGTAAAAGCTGCTTCGACCATGCCTTACTACTTAAATAGTGGTATAGGTGGGCGTAGATCATTACGCCCGAGGGGCGGTTTATGATACATGTTTTGCCCGAGAGGCTGCTTATGATTTTACTCTAAATTTTCTTGAAATTCTGTTGATAGTGTTTTTAGAATATTCTCAAATGACTTTTATTGAAATTGGCTTTTAAGCGTGATGATTTGACATTTATGTACTGTTGGAAAGAAAGAGTGTACTTACTGTGAATTTATGACGTGTACTTACGTGTTTCTTACTGCTCAGTCTTTATTTACATTTATTACTTACTGAATTGGCGTACTCACATTATTCCCTGCACCTTGTGTGTAGATTTAGGTGCCAGGTCTTCAGAGTGAGAGTTCGTCTTCCATGTCTCCGAGTTTTCGGAGATTTGCGAGTTAGCTGCACGACGTCCGCAACCTTGCTTTTCTCCTTCCTCCTTTTATAGCATTTATTTCCTTAGACTTATCATGTATTAAATAGACAACATCAGACGTGTATTTTTTTTAGTTGCTCATGACTAGTGATTCCAGGATTTTGGGGCTGTATTTAATGTTTAGTATATCCTTGCTTGTGTTGAAATGCTTAAATATAAATTTTTATGAAATATCAGATTATTAACGTTTTGAACGAAAGGTTTCTTTATGCTATAAGTAGTGAGTTGGCTAGCCTAGTATCGCAATAGGCGTCGTCACGGCCAGAGTGGTTTTGGGGTCGTGACATATATCCTAAAAGTAATAGGATTACATGACTAAAAATATTTACTTGTTTAATTTTATATGAATTAGACAGTTCGAAAGTAATTATACTAATAAGATTCCAAAGGTGATCATCTAGAAATTTTTAGTGACTTTTGAGCTACAATATGCAAAGTATGATGATTAGTTCAGTTGTCTTTAGAGTTAAAGTAAAGAGTCTTGAATTATCTATTATATATTTAATGAATAAATTAATATTAATAAAGTTAATTTAAAAGGTGAATTTTTTAATATATGTAAATATAATTAAAAAATTAATTAACATGGACCGGAGAAAGTACCAATTTAATGTAATTTTCATTTCTCTTTACTCTATAACTAAACAGTTAATTAATTCAATCCACGTAAAAATTAAAAGGGGGGGGGGGGGGGGGGGGGGGGGGGGGGGCGGGGAATTTGGATACGGTAGTGGACTAGTGGTACATCAAACGGCAATGCAAAATTATTTGTGGATGTACTGATTGCGATGTTTCGTCTTTCCCCTTTTAAATATCAAGAGTACGTAGCTAGAATACCATTTGTAGAAAAGCTAAGGTCAGCTAGAGAAAGATGATAGGATTAAGTAGGGCAAAGGTCATTTTTAACCGGTTCATAAATTATTTATATCTCATAGCCCTAAAAATATATAAAATTTATATTTTTTTAATATAACATATAAAAATGCACATATATAAGAACTATATAAAAAATATATATTTTTTAACTATTATTTTGAGAGTGACTATACAATATCATTTTTATCCGTACAATATTTCGTTTGAATTGCAAACCTATCCGACAACACTAGAGTATTTCAATTATTAATTAGCATCTTGTGGGCGGTGGGGAGCTACACCTTAGGCTAAGAGGCGTCAATTGATACTTTTTTACTTTGAAATTATATTATATAACTAGGTTAAAAATTTTATTTTACGTATATAGACTATATATGTTGGAACCCCTTAATTTTTTCATGTTAACTTTATATTTTGACACACTTTAGTAAAATTTTTAGTTCCGTCATTGCTTGTGAAAATGTGGAGAGAAACGGTTAATTATATCAAAGCGTGGATTATTAGCTAATTCTCCAGATAATATAAAAATCTAGCTTCTTTATTCATAATTTCATATGCTTCATAAACCGCATTTACACAGAGCGAAAGATCAAACATCGATCTAAGACAAGGGATAGATTTATCCACATCATTTAGAAAGCCAGGTTAAGACATAGCAGGTTAGGTTAATTATCCATCAGTCTTCTGGAATTTCTTGAAGAAAACCATAAAACGCTGGTTGGTGAGAGCCAGACGCCTACGTCCGAAATGGTCAGTGACGCCGACATCTAAACAATCATCGGGGTGTCACGTTGGACACAAGAATCTATCAGGACAATATCTATGGTGGGGTGTTGAACTTATTACTATTGACATATGGATAATAGATTAAATATATAGTATAAAATTTTTGGATTTTCGGATATTGATTACCAAATCCAATATCAAATCCGAAATTAATAATTTTAAAAATTAAATCTAAAATCCAATCCGAAAATTCAAATCAAAAATCCAAAAAAATTTAAATTTCAGTTTGGATTTAGAATTTACCCAACTATGCCCATCCCTATACCGAGTGGATGAGATAATCTATCGTCAAGCATTGTCTTTCTTGAACATAAAGGATCAGTCATACCCGCAAATACAAATTAAATTCTTATTAGAATATATGAAGACTATGAAAAAATGCGCGCATGCATCTTGTGTATTTCGTTTTGTTTGCAAACCTATCCGACAACACTAGAGTATTTCAATATTATTAATTAGCATCTTGTGGGCAGTGACGCCTTAGGCTAAGGGGCGTTAATTGATACCTTTTTATTGTAAAATTACATTAGGTTAAAATTTTTATTTTACGTATATATATATAATATATATATATATATGTTGGAACCTCTTAATTTTTTCATGTTAACTTTATATTTTAACATTTTTTAAGTGAAATTTCTAACTTCGTCATTGCTCGTGAAAATGTGGAGAGAGACGGTTAATTAAATCAAAGTGTGGATTAATTAATTCTCCAGATAATATATAAACCTAGCTTCTTTATTCATATGCTTCATAAACAGCATTTACACAGAGCGAAAGATCAAACATCGATCTAAGACAAGGGATAGATTTATCCACATCATTTAGAAAGCCAGGTTAAGACATAGCACGTTAGGTTAATTATCCATCAGTCTTCTGGAATTTCTTGAAGAAAACCATAAAACGCTGGTTGGTGAGAGCCAGACGCCTACGTCCGAAATGGTCAGTGACGCCGACATCTAAACAATCATCGGGGGGGCACGTTGGACACAAGAATCTATCAGGACAATACCTTAACTTGTAGAAAGGTGCTGTTTTTGTTACTTTCTCAATCTTAAACCAGCTACTTATTGTTTCGGGTCCTGGATTTCCTAGGGTTCCACCGGTTACCACAAACCTAGTCCCTCGTGCAGTTAAGTCAGGATCACCAACTTTCCAAACAGTTTCGTTAACACAGAGTCGTGTAGTTGGAACAGAGAACATAATATTAATGTCGTTAGTTTCACGTACGACATTAAAAGGTGGGGGACCGGGGTGCCACCTGGTAAAGAATTTCACGGGCATGCCGTGTTGGGTTTCCCTCCTATGCTGGACTACGCCGTTTGGACATTTGGTATTTCTAAGATTGGTTAAGTACACGCCACCGCCGCCGGCTCCCCGGATAGCGGAGATAATGTGGTACTTTTCGCCGATCTGGAGCGGTTCGCCGTTTATGTCTAGCACTTCGGGGAGTACAGGGATAGGGAAACCCTTGTCGTCATCAGTAGTGGTGGGAAGGATAATGGGATTGGTGGAAGTGAAGGATGATGAAAAGACCACAAAGGGAAGCAAAGAGAGAGTAGTTGAAAGCAAGAGGAAGCTGAAAATAAATGACTTCATGTTTACACAAGGAGTGTGTTGCGTATTGTTTGATACTCAATCCATTATTGAAGCTTGAATTTATAGAGTAGACTAGCAGAAGGAGTAAGATGCAATAGTACTCCTTCACATTGGCACGTTTAAAATATGCATTTTGTTTTTTAGTAGTCTCTATGTCGTACATTATCGGTTCATTATGATTTAAATATCAAATGCTCTTATCTCTTTTAATTTATGTGGCGGACGTACGGTATTTGATTTGTTAGAGGGAAAAAATCTTGGCATTAACAAAAAAGACACTTCAAATTTTTGTGTAAGACATACCACGGTAACTTCTGTAATTATAAAATTATATTATTAATATTAAGACGTAAACCTTAAAGTTAAATTATTTTTAAATATAAATATTTTTTATGAAACAGACCAATATAAAGAGATCATAAAAATTGGAACAGGGGGTAATATTTTAAGAGCCAAACTTTTTTCTTAGTTACTGCAGCTTTAAACATTTTGTAGCACACTTTTTATATAATCTCAAAAAATGTGCGTACTTTATTTATAAAATGTTAGCAAAATAATATGTGACTCTCGTAACTTTATCATCTCTTTAGGAGGAAGAACAATAATAATTTGATTCTTTTTTTTTTAATCATAGCACGTTTAAAATGGATATTCGCGGACGGTCATCTATATGTTCCGTGTATTATTGGCTCACATTATTGAAGGACAACATATAGGAATCAATTTCAACCGCAAGTCCACAACTAAGATGGTACAATCTTAAACTTCCAAGTTAAAGTAGAATGAACAATCTCGGCAACAAAATCCCTCCAAAACATCCTTTTAAGATAAAGATGGAAAGTGAAAAAAAGAAAAAAAAATGAATGGGGTTAGGTTTTTGTATACGGGCTCTAGGTATGCCTCGATAGTGAACATGCATCAAAGCCAGTTCGGGCTCGGGGAACGAGGAGACTGAGGGATCGAGATCAGGCTGGATCAACGTCATAGTAACAGAATCACGAGATATTCACAATTAATCACCAATCCCGGCGAGAATCTCGGAACCGGTAGAACCATTAACGGTTAATGATATCAATCGTGTATTTTACTTCCGAAATTAGAGTCATACCTTATTTAGGATTCCTCTACCATATAAAGAGGAACCATGTTCATTTGTAAGGGGAGACACTATCATTTTTATCATCATACACACTTACCACTTACACCATTACTGAGAAATGCAAAGCACTCTGCTCTTTTATTCGTTTATAACTCTTTATGCTTCTTATTGTTCATATTACTATTGATGGTCTTACTGTTCTTCGCACTCGATCTCGAGTTTAATCTAGATCGGGGTCGATAACTTGCTACTACACTGGTTTGATCCATTTTAATTGTTTAATTCCTTTATTTATTTAGCTATTTATCAATTGGCATTGAATTAGATCACATATTCTTATAACACTACAAGAAAATGGGGCTTTAGCGAGAGGAAATCTGGTCGTGAAAAGTCCAATTCTGATCATTATAAGTTGATAACAACCGGAAAAAATATGGTCGTCACCTGTCGGCTAAAGTCCCGACGTTAAAAGTTAACGACCGGTTTACAATCCGGTCGTTAAAGGATCTTTAGCGACAACGTAATTTTCGGTCGTTATACATACTTTTTAGCGACAGAATTTTTCCTTCGGTAATTTGTTATCCGGTAGTTAAAAGTCTTTAATGACAACAATATATGAAGTCAATTCGAGTGCTTTTAGCGACCGATATTCCCTTCGTTAATTGTATAATTACTTTTAACAACCAATATTCTCTTCGTTAATAATCATTTATCTTTTTGAGAAGTCTGTCGTTAAAGTGTCTTATGACCACATTTTTCTTCGCTAATATGAAAATGTTATAAATATAATTAAGAAAATTTAAATTACATGAATAGTAATAATTATTTACACGCTTTCATACACGCTCAACAACATTGAAAAATAAACCAAATACTTGATATCTAGTTAAACAAAGAACTAAAGTATCATATTTACTAGAAACCAATCCAAATTGTAACAGACCCGTCTTACTAAAACAATGAAAAGTAAAAATAAGGCAAACCCAGCCAGACAACTAGAAACATAAAGTGAGGTGAGTTAAGCATCATTTTAAATAACTCCTAAAAAGAAAAAAAGTAAAATTGCAATATGTATATGTACATAAGACGACAATGTCTTTAAACCATTCTGACGAACCAAAAACCTCTTGTACTTCAAATTGCTCTACACTTTCTTTAAGGATAGGTTCTTCGCACTTCAATTTTTTGATCTGTTAAAATAACAAATTTATGCCAGTTAGTAATAAAGAATAAACAACTATTCAAGAAAATGGGCACTTTAAAAGAGAGTTGAACAGATAACACCTTAAATTATCGAATGCACATATAGATAACCATATTCACGAGAAGTAAGTTGACTAGCCAAAGAAGTGACAAGTTCAATTAAATTCTAGACAAGTACCAGACTAACTTATACCAAATTACCCAATCATTATTGGACCCAAAATACACTTTTTCACCTTTCCAAAATTTTCCCAGACACAAGACCAAAACAAACGTCATGAATCTCAACCAATGTTCCTGGATACTGTTTGGCAATCTTTCACCAGCTTACGAAAAAATGAACCAGTACTTATTAAAAAGAGAACAATGGCCAAGCATTTAAGAAAAGAAAACCTTAAGTCAATCTGCAAGATGGCTAGTGTAACATGCCTCGTAATTTTTTTTATTTATGATTATACCACTGGAAGACTCCATATTGCATTCTAAAAAGTTACAAGTCTTGAAGCCATATTCTTTAAAGGTGTGGAGATATTAGATAGAATAGTAGATTCCCCATATTGCATTCTAAGTTTCAAGTCAAATGCGTGATCAAATAGATGCAGAGTGATATAGCAAAAATTTATTTGAACGAAATGGAAAGCATAGGCAGAGGTCCTAACTATGACTTATAGCCATTTTTAGCTATACAATTTGTAACAAACCGTTGTAGGCCGGAGAATAAATTGAGTTTGCAAAGTTCGTGGAATATTCCAAGTAGACTTATGCAACTAATCAGAAAATAACTCTTGAATCAAAATAATTATTAGTATGATATAAGCAAATAGCAAAGAGACTGATGGCAACTTGTAGTATTTAGTAGTATCAAATCTATCGCCTTCATTAATGACTACTAGTATTTTTTTTTTCTAAAATTCAAAGTCAAGTAAATATGTCACATTCATTCTCTACTTGTTTATAGTAGGTCCTATTTGATTTTCCTCCCTTTTAAAAACTAGGAGACCAGCTAACTACTGAGAATCCATTATTTTCACAACTAAGAGCATATGTAGTTTTGTTTACAAAAGACAGACAACTTCGACATTTTTCCTAGTGTTCCATAATAACGACTAAATTTTCAATATTTACTTGCAGAATCCTAATTGTTAACTCCTTTTGTCTCATTGACAAATTCAGAAAAAGAAACCTAGTACAAGACTACCTTGTAACATCCAAAATTACTAGAATCTCTCACAAGCATTGATTAAATTGTTACTCCATTTCTTCCAATTCATGTCACTGATTCTGTTTTAGTTTTTTAACTTATTTATCTTTTGAATTAACATCTCTTATATAGTTAATGCACCAATTGTAAGCAGTAGTTCTTTTCAAAAAGAAGAAGAGTTCCCACAAGTTCACTAGATTCATAAACTACAGACTAGTACAGATATCCAAAAAGTTATTGTACTTAACATTCAAGAACTACAAACTAGTATACAAGATCCACAAATCAGTTACACAGTTCTTTGATGAAATAATAAAGCCTACATTAATACCAAGTGCTTATCCATCTTGATTTTACAATTGCTATTGAATATAGTATGCAGTTAACCGACCATTGAATGCAATGATGTAAGCTCACTTATATTTTCTTTATTTTGCTAAACGTAAAGGTAATTTATTAGAGCTAGTAGCAAGAAGGTACTACAAAACACAAATTTTTACATGAGACTTCAACTCTTTTCTGTAACATATCAGGTAAATCTAGGTATAATCAATAGTATCCTATATCAAACTATAGCTTTGTCTAAGAAACATTTAATGCAAATATTTATCAGCTACAAATGCCAATAATTCACCTCAATTGAATTTTCAAATTAAAGGAAAGGAAAGGCAAATTATCAGGAAAGATAAGCTCAAAGCATGAGGAATAATATTAAATTCTAAACTACCCCTTACTAGTAATGCTTCTGCAATCTTCATTTTAAACGAATATGATACAGATATATTGTACAACTGAAGAGAAAGAATATTATAGAAGGAAGCATCTGATAAGAAAAGATTGGAGGATTCAATATACGTTCTTTACTGATACACCACTCACCAATATTTGATCTGCTGAAGTATAATTCACAGATGCACGGAGAAAAAGAAAACATAAATAAATAAAAAGTGCATTCTTGAATATTCATACAACAAGACGTGATTTTCTAATTGTTTCAACATCTGATAGCACATAGCACGTGAATGAAGTCATCACTAACTTCAAGTTCTCTGTTAACATAATTCTTGAAATTAATATAGAGTCTAACTCATGATGTAGTACTTAAAGCAACACAAATAAGGTCAAACAAAACCCCAATTAGCAGAATTATATCACTTTTAATCATCATGTTGGTAATAAATCTCATCCATGACCATATATCAATTCAATGAAGTAGTATATTTTTAAGCTCTTTGGGTACAAGAACAGAAAAGCTTATCATTAGTTTTATTAAAATCTAATGGAAACACATAAGTCACAGAAAACTTTTGCAAAACTAAATGCAAACAAACCCGGTAAATTCTGCTTAAGATATAGCTTTGTTAGTTTTCCTTTTCCCTTTCTCTTGTATAAGCTATAGAACAATTAATTAGACCATAATTATGATACACCTACATATCGACATGGTTTCTAATGGAAGTGGATTTCTCCTAATTTTGCTTCAAAAAAAAAAAATTATTAATTTTGAAGACCATAATTTAGACTTCTCATACAATAATAGTCTTGTTCAAGACAAGTAGAAAAACTAAGGATGCTAAAATGGAAACAACAAAAGAACTGAATGTAATTCAAAATCAAACCCAATTCAAAAAAAGTCTACTCTATAAGAGAATACACACAGTTAACACGAGCAATATTCAATAAATAAATAAAAGCAACTCCTGCACATTCATCAGCAATGTTCTTAAAATCTGAATATAATTATAAAATTATAGTACATTGTAACAACCCGGTCTGTCGCTATGTAGAACTTGTATTTTTATTGTTATCATTGACTTGTCATGGATTGGTTATTCTATTATTGATGTGTTAGAGTCGATAGGCTTGAAATCGGAATGGTTAAATGAGAATTCAGTAACTTAGTATTTAAAAATAGCCTTAAAGTTGGGAATATCAACTGAGAGTTGACTTATTGGTAAACGACCTCAGAATGCGGATTTTATGGCTTGGATAGCTTCGTTAGGTGATTTGGGACTTAGGAGTGTGTTCAGAATATTTCTGTGATGTCCGGTGTAGAATTAGGCTTGAATTGGCGAAAGTTAGTTTTTAGTGATTTCCGGTCGGCAGTGGAAAATAGGCTATCGGGGTCTGAATGGAATTCCGACAGTTGAAACAGGTTCGTAATGTCATTTTGGATGTGTCTGCAAAATTTCAGGTCAATCGGAATTGTTTTGGATAGTTTCGGCATCATTGGTGGATTTTAGAAATTTCAAAGTTCTTAGGCTTGAATC
>ML410077.1:0-20973 GCA_005239525.1 Nicotiana knightiana | reverse complement strand
CTTATTGGTGAACGACCTCGGAATGCGGATTTTATGGCTCGGATAGCTTCGTTAGGTGATTTGGGACTTAGGAGTGTGTTCAGAATATTTCTGTGATGTCCGGTGTAGAATTAGGCTTGAATTGGCGAAAGTTAGTTTTTAGTGATTTCCGGTCGGCAGTGGAAAATAGGCTATCGGGGTCTGAATGGAATTCCGACAGTTGAAACAGGTTCGTAATGTCATTTTGGATGTGTCTGCAAAATTTCAGGTCAATCGGAATTGTTTTGGATAGTTTCGGCATCATTGGTGGATTTTAGAAATTTCAAAGTTCTTAGGCTTGAATCAAACGTAATTTTGGTGTTTTGATATTAGTTTTGGTGTTTCGAGAGTGCAACTAATTTTGAACGATATTATGGGATATGTTGGTAAGTTTGGTTGGGGTCCCGAGGGGCTCGGGATTGATTTCGGGTGGTTAACGGGCATTTTCGGACCTTAGAGAATTATTGGTTTTCTGGTTTTTGTGCAGCAGGAAATCCTTCACTGCGATCGCGTGAGGAGAGACGCGATCGCGTAGTTCAAATTGAGAGGGGCAGAATTTTTCTCTCTGCGATCGCATAAGTGTGTTCGCGATCGCAGAGGTTGAGCAGGTTGAGCAGTGCGATCGCGTGGAGCATGTTGCGGTCGCGTAGTGTAAATAAGGGGGCGCGTGAGCAGAGGTCAGTGGTCATCGCGACCGCGTGATATGGCGTGCGATCGCGTAGAGTAAGGAACCAAGGCATCGCGTAAGGGAAAGCCGCGATCACGGAGAGTAAATTACTGGGCAGTATTTAAACAAACCCTCCGCGACCATTGGACCTTTTAACACCATTGTTGAACGGGAAAAGAGCTTGGAGGCGATTTTGAACAGGGGAAATCAGTGTTCTTCGTTGAGGTAAGTATTTTGGACCCTAAAACTCGATTATAAGTGATTAAGGAACATAATATTAGTGTTTAATTCATGAAAATCAATAGAATAAGATGGGTTTAGGGCTTGAGAATTTGAGACCTTTAGGGACTGATTTGAGGGGTCAAACGAACTCCGATTTTAGTGTTCTTTATATTTACGGACTCGTGAGATGATGAAGAACACTTTTGTATAAAAATTTCTGAGTTTCGAAACGCGAGCCCGGGGGTTGGGTTTGACCAATTTCGGGATTTTTGAGTATCTTTGATACATTTCGATTGGGATTAGTTCCTTAGCATATTATAATGATATACATCTGATTGTTGGTAGATTTGGAGCACTCGGAGGCCGAATTTAGAGGCAAGGGCACTGCGGAGTAGTATATTAGCCGGTTTTGAGGTAAGTAACGCTTCCAAACTTGGAACTGAGGGTTCAAAACCCCAAACTATTTGACATTTGATGTTAATTAAGGTGATATTTGATGTTAATTAAGGTGGCGCACTTTCCAAGTGACGGGCATGCGGGCGTTTACCTAATATTTGTAGCCTGGCTCATCCCATGGCACTGTCTAATGGTTATCTCAGGTTGATATTTGTGGTGGTATTTACCTTGAACGCAATAGAAATCATGCTAAGTATAAATGTTAAGGCTTCACGCCGAGGTGTTCAAACCGGAATGGTCGATTATTGTTGTCTTTATTCATGTTTAATGCTTTCATCTACTCAGTCCTGTTATGGTATATGTTTCATGCCTCAGTCTCGTAAGTTGCTAGCTTATTCTATATTATCATTGGTTTGGCTGAATTTTCATATGTTAGAGCATTGTGAGTGAGACTGGAAGGTACTGACTGAGTGAGGCTTGGAGCCTGATTTTGAGACAGTTATGAGGTCGGACTGCACACCGCAGCGATCCTGGAATCATGCCTTTGTTGGCTATATATAGCGCTTGGGCTGAAAGGAGCCCCTCCGGAGTCTTTACACCCCCAGTGAGCGCACAGATATTGAGGGATGGATTTCCTTGGACATGGATTTGTCCCAGCATTATGTTCCGGAGATGGATTTTCTCTTCTCCGTGGGGGTTGGATCGGCCTTTTTCCTCAGTACTTGGTGACTGTGTCACTTGTGTTTATGTAATATCCGGGATGGACTTCCCTGGGCCGGGAGGCTGTATTCTAGTACTGAGTGGACCACCTTATGAGAGCTTGATTAATGAGTATACATCATTCTTGATTCTATATGAATTCATGCTAGTATGCAGAGTTACAGACATATATTGATGCATCGTGTCTATTTTCTGATATATTACTGTCATGTCCAAGTTATATACTGTTGTGTGAATTATCGGAGGTTTAGCGTGTCACTACCTCTCAGCCCGTAGTTTGGTTCGCTACTACTGAGTTGGTGTACTCACGTCACCCCTTGCACCTTGTGTGCAGATCCAGGTACAGCGGAATTCAGCTCGGGTCAGTGAGTAGTAGCAGTTTCATCAGAGTTGACGAGGTAGCAGCTGGCGACCGTGATCTCGTCTTCTCTTTCCTTTCTACATGTCGTATTTATTTTCAGACTATGTTAGTCATTTCTTTTGGTTGTATTAAGTACTAGCAGCTCATGACTGTGTGACACTGGATCCGGGATTAATAGGATTTGGGTTTTGAATTTCAAAAACTGGTTTCCTAAAAAATTTGATTTATTATTACTATTATTGATTTCAGACTTGTTAAAAAGAATATTATATTGGTAAATGCAATTTAGTTAGAATAAATGGGTGGCTTGCCTGGTTCCACGACAGGCGTCATCACAACTCCGGAACTGGGTCGTGACATACATGTAATTATAAAAAGAACCAATACCTGAAAAACAAAGAGATAATAAGAATATAAAAAAGGTAACCAATTTCATAATAGTACTGCGAGATTAGAGCTTACCTTGAGAAGAAGAAGAATGAAACCTAGGTTGTAGAGAGGAACACAAGGCCTGATGCGTCATAGAGTTTCAACCGCTCAATTTCACTTATACCCTAGCTTTGTAATTCCTATGATAAAAAGAAAGAGAAGTGGGGAAAATTATGGGTTTGGGCAAAAAAAGGGGGAAAAGTGGCGTNAGATTAAAGCTTACCTTGAGAAGAAGAAGAATGAAACCTAGGTTGTAGAGAGGAACACAAGGCCTGATGCGTCATAGAGTTTCAACTGCTCAATTCACTTATACCCTAGCTTTGTAATTCCTATGATAAAATGAAAGAGAATTGGGAAAAAATATGGGTTTGGGCAAAAAAGGGGGAAAAGTGGCGTGAGTGGGCTGATGTTGGGCAAAAGAAGGTTAGCGTTATTTTTTATTTTTTATCTTTAACGACCGGATTTATAATTTTTAAGGAATAAATATTTTCCCTTTGTTAATATTAAGCTAAAAATTAATTTTAACGACCGGAAAAAAATGTGATCGCTATTGATATATCTATAACGACCGAATTCATATCCCTTCGTTAAAAATTGGTCGTTAAAAGTCAAAGTTCTTGTAGTGTAACCACATTACAAGTTTAATTGTTACTCTTATTTCGAGGTAAACAGTTTGGCACCCACCGTGGGGCTAAGACAATAGTGAGTATTCAGTGCTAATCTTGATATAACACACTATTTTACACTTGTCTCTTGTCAAGATTTTTGTTTTCAGGATAAGATCATGTCAAACTCACAAAACACAGCTTATCATGGCGACAACGGTCTCGGACTCCACGTAGATAATGAGTATTTTATCGCCCCAGGAATCGAGGTGCCAAAGGATGACCCATCAATCCGGTTGATGTCAGTTCTCATGTTGCCTTGAATGCAGATTTAGGGGCAGACCCCGAGGGAAGTGTACGTAGAGAGGGTCGAACTGATGATCGAGGAATGCATGGTAGGGAAGACGAAGGTTTCAGTCTCCAAGTTATATTTGAAATGCTGCAAGCCCAACAAAACGCCATTACTCAGTTGCAAAATAAGCACAGGGCCCCGAATAGGGTCGAAAATGGGGCTACTCGTCGTATCGATCCAGTGCCTGAAAGATCAGGCGATAATACTTCGACAACTGACCCTGCTATAATGAGAATGCTCGAGGAGATTACTAAGATAATAGAATCGGGAGAAAAGAAAATCGAGGCCAACGACAAGAAGATGGAAACCTATAACCCCCGAGTTGATCAGATTCCGGGGGCACCACCGATCCTAAAGGGAATGGACTCCAAAAAGTTTGTGCAAAAATCATTCCCTCCAAGTGCGACTCCGAAGCCTATACCAAAGAAGTTCAGGAAGCCCGATATACCAAAATACAACGGGACCTCAGACCCCAATGAGCACGTTACCTCTTATACTTGTGCTATCAAAGGAAATGATTTGGAAGGCGATGAAATCGTGTCAGTATTGCTAAATCAAATTCAGGGAGACCCTGTCGAATGGAGCTATGATTTGGTATCACAACTTGCCACCGAATTCTATCGATTCGTTCGCCATGTTGGCAGATTTATTTTTAAAGGCATACGCTGGAGCTATAAAGGTTGCAACGAGAAAATCGGACCTCTTCAAGGTGAAGCAGAGTGATAACGAGATGTTACGAGAGTTCGTATCTCGATTCTAAATGGAACGTATGGATTTACCGCAGGTTACCGACGATTAGGTTGTTCAGCCTTCACCTAGGGATTAAAAGAGGGGAGTTCGATCGCATCACGCCAACTGAAACAGAATTTGATAGAGTACCCGGCTATGACATGGGCATATGTTCCCAACTGATATCAATCAAAAATTAGAGTCGAGGACAATCAACTAGGAGCCCCCTCGGGTTCAGTGATCCTAATTGGTCGACAGGTAAAGACCAAAGAGATGTTGACAGAGAATCAAGGCCAAATAAAGACCGGTATCAACCATATGTTTCAGATAGAAGGAATAACCAGCTGGGACGTAATTCAACCCGGAACGATTGAAGGGGTGACTGAGGGAAGAACTCTCGAAGACTCATGAGTAAAATCAATTTCGATAAATATGCAGATCCCACAGAAGCACCCCGATTATCGGAATACGATTTCAATGTCGATGCATCGGAGATTGGATCAACTATTGAAAGGATCAAAGACACCATATGGACCACGCTTATAGGACCGAATACTGCAGACAATTGAGAGAGGAGGTAGCTTGATTATTCAATGAGGGCTACCTTCGAGAGTTCCTCAGTGATCGAGCCAAAAATCACATCAGGGAGAGAAATGCCAATAGAAAGAATGAGCAAGAAGAACATCAGCATGTTATTCACATAATCGTCGGCGGGGTCGACACCCCACAAGGCCTTGTGTTCAAACACACCGAAGTATCCATCACGAGAGAGAAACGAACTCGAGACTATGTGCCCGATGGCACTCTATCATTCAACGACAAAGAAGCAGAAGGCATCTCTCAGCCGCACAACAACTCCCTAGTAATTCCTATTTTGTTAAATAAAATTCAAGTTAAACGTGCTTTAGTGTATCCAGGTAGTTCTGCAAATATAATCAGATCGAGGGTCGTAGAGCAGCTCGTCCTGCTAGACCAGATTGTACCTGCATCTCGAGTCCTAAACGGCTTCAACATGGCTAGTGAAAAAACAAACGGAGAAACAAGCTTGCTAGTAAACGTGGCCGGGACCATCTAAGACATAAAATTTCATGTCATCGAAGGCGACATGAGGTACAATGCACTGCTCGGAAGGCCATGGATCCACAACATGAGGGCGGTACCATTGACCCTTCACCAAATGATGAAGTTCCCAACAATGGATGGTGTGAAAACAGTTTATAGGGAACAACACGCTGCGAAGGAGATATTTGCAGTAGACGAGGTGATGCTGATACCAGTACCTTCGACCTCAGAAAGGTTGAGCATAAAAGATAAGAAAGCGGCCAAATAGCAATCACCGTCCCTAGCCTCGACCGAATTGGATAAGCAGGTAATCGAAGATGAAGAAGAGGATTTCCTCACTCCTCGAACTTTCGTCTTTCCCGAAGAATCGGATGCAACCAAATCGATGGTCGAAGTATCAACCCGAACGTAAGGTATACCTAGGAATGGGGTTAACCCCCGAATTCAGAAGAAAACTCATTCAATTTCTTATTGATAACATGGATTGCTTTGCATGGTCCCATTTAGACATGACAGGAATCCCACCCGAGATCACAACTCATCGGTTGAGCCTGGAGCCCAAGTTCAGGCCGATAAAGCAAAAGAGAAGGTCCTAGTCCGAGGTGAAGCACACCTTCATAAAGGAAGAGGTAACTAAACTTCTTAAAATAGGGTCTATTAGGGAAGTCAAATATCTCGAGTGGTTAGCCAACGTAGTCGTAGCCCCCCAAAAGGGGAACAAACTTAGAATGTCTGTAGATTATAAGGAACTGAATAAAGCATGTCTGAAATACTCTTTTCCTTTGCCTAACATCGATCGAATAATCGATGCTACGGCTGGCCACGAGATACTTACTTTTCTCGATGCCTATTCTGGATACAACCAAATCCAGATGGACGCAGAAGACCAGGAAAAAACTTCTTTTATCACTAAGTATGGAACTTATTGCTATAATGTAATGCCCTTCGGGCTAAAAAATGCGGGGGCTACATATCAACGCCTAGTTAACAAGATGTTCGAAGAACAGATAGGAGAATCAATGGAAATTTACATTGACGACATGTTAGTTAAGTCCCTGCGCGCATAGGACCATTTGACTCATTTGCAAGAGACATTCAAAATCTTGAGGAAATACAACATAAAAATAATTTTACATGGACTCCAGATTGTCAGCAAGCATTGGAGGAATTGAAACGGTACCTATCGAGCCCACCTTTGCTCCACACCCCAAAGCCAGATAAGAAGCTATACCTATACTTGGAAGTATCCGAGATAGCAGTAAGTGGAGTATTAGTTCGAGAAGAACAAGGTACACAATTTTCAGTTTACTACGTGAGTCGGACCTTAGGAGATGCTGAAACCAGGTATCCATACCTAGAAAAATTGGACTTGCATTAATAAGTGCATCTAGAAAACTAAAGCCATATTTTCAGTGTCATCATATATGTGTTATTACCACGTATCCACTTCGAAATATATTTCACAAGTCCAAGTTATCGGGCTGATTGGCCAAATGGGCCGTCGAACTTTGCTGGTACGATATTGAATATCAACCCCGAACCGCCATCAAGTCTCAAACATTAGCAGACTTCGTGGCAGACTTTTCTCCAACCCTCGTACCCGAAGAGGAAAAGGAACTTCTGCTAAAATAGGGTACATTATCGGGGGTATGGACCCTCTTCACGGACGGAGCCTCGAATGTGAACGGGTCCGGGCTTGGTATTGTTTTGAAACTGCCTACGGGAAATGTTATTAGATAATCGATTAAAACTGCCTAACTTACTAACAACGAGGCCGAGTATGAGGCTATAATTGCAGGTCTCGAGTTAGCTAAAAGCATGAGAGTGGAAGTCATCTAAGCTAAATGTGACTCCCTACTGGTAGTTAACTAGGTAAGCAAAACCTTCGATGTTCGAGAGGACAGGATTCAGAGGTACTTAGAAAAATTACAGGTCACCTTCCACCGCTTTAAAGAATGGATCTTACAACATATACCTCGAGAACAAAATACTGAGGATGATGCACTTGCCAATTTGGGGTCATCGGTCAAAGAAGATGAGATCAACTCGGGGACTGTCGTCCAACTCTCGAGGTGTAATCGAGGAAGGACATGCCGAAATAAATTCCACAAGCTTAACTTGGGACTGGAGAAACAAATACATTGAATATTTGAAGAGTGGGAAGCTACCATCGGATCCCAAAGAATCGAGGGCCTTACGAACTAAAGTTGCTCGATTCACATTGGACGAAAACGGAATGCTATACAGAAGAATGTTCGGTGGTCCATTGGCGGTATGCTTGGGGTCGGGAGATACTGACTATGTTTTGCGAGAAATCCACGAAGGCACTTGTGGAAACCATTCTGGCACCGAGTCGCTAGTAAGAAAGGTCATCAGAGTAGGATACTATTGGGATAGCATGGAGAAAGACTCTAAGGAGTTAGTTCGAAGATGCGACAAATGTCAAAGGTTTGCACCAATGATTCACCAGCTCGGTGAACAGCTTCACTCGGTCCTATCCCCATGGCCATTCATGAAATGGGGAATGGACATCGTCGGTCCTCTTCCATCGGCCCCAGGTAAAGCTAAATTCATATTATTTATGACTGACTATTTCTCTTAATGGGTTGAAGCACATGCTTTCGAGAAAGTCAGAGAAAAAGAAGTGATCGACTTCATATAGGATCACATTGCTTGTCGATTCAGGATACCTACGGAGATAGTGTGTGATAATGGCAAACAATTCATCGGCAGTAAAGTAACTAAATTCCTCGAAGATCACAAATAAAGAGGATACTATCTACGCCATATCACCCTAGTGGAAACGGACAGGCCAAATCAACAAATAAAACTATCATCCAAAACTTGAAGAAAAGGCTAAACGAATCCAAAGGGAAATGGAGAGAAAAATTTCCCAAGGTTCTATGGGCATATCGGATGACATCGAAGTCCAGTACCGGAGCCACTCTGTTTTCTTTAGTCTATGGCTCCGAAGCCTTAATACCTATCGAAGTCGGAGAGGCCAGCGCCAGGTTTCGACATACAATGGAAGAATCGAATCGCGAGGCAATGAATACCAGCCTTGAATTATTAGATGAAAGACAAGAAGCGGCACTCGTTCGAATGGCCGCACAAAAGCAACGAATCGAGAGGTAATACAACAGGAGAACCAATCTTCAACACTTCAAAGTATGGGACTTGGTCTTAAGGAAAATCACCATCAATACTCGAGACCCTAATGAAGGGAAACTCGGTCCTAACTAGGAAGGACCCTATCAAATCCTCGACATAGTCGGGGAAGGATCGTACAAGCTTGGAACAATGGACGGCGAGCCATTGTCGAATAATTGGAACATATCACTCCTCAAGCGATATTATTGCTAAGGTATGTGTTTCTCCTTTTTCATTTACTTAAATATTCAAAACTAACTTGTTGCAGGAATCCGGTCCAAGAAATCGAGACCTCAGGTTTTAAAGTACGTGTTGCACTCTTTTTTCCCTTAGACCGGTTTTTCTACCAAATGGGTTTTTCCGGCAAGGTTTTTAACGAGGAAACAACTATGTGCTACCTGGGGATAATTCAACAGTATCCAAGGCTTCTTTGCAATCAACCTCGAATACTGGGGGGCATCACCCTCGGATGTTATGTAAATGGGTCTCGATAGGAAGAATTTTATAATGGGTCAAATGGTCGAATGAACCGTGTCCATATAGATTAGCCGAGTCTCGACAACAAAACATGTACGCATGTAGGAATAATACAAAGAAGCGCTCTCTTTTTTCTCAAACATCTCGTGTTTGAAATAGAATCTCTATTATACGAGTGATGAACTTATGACCTATTGTGCAAAACTAACACTTGTAAAAAATGACTCAAGGGCCAAGTGCAAGCATACCTCGAACACTCGGGGACTACCCACTCGAGCTATCTAAGTTCAAAATCATAAGACCTCAAAGAGGCAACCCCTCCCCCGATATACCGTCCAAGGCCATCACACTCGGGGACTAACATTTCGAAAAAGTTTGAAATGTTATCGGGAAACAAGTCCAAGAGACATACTCGAAGGCTACGGCCATATTAAAGACTACGGTCATATAAAAAGGCTACGACCGAAATAATGCGGCTCAGAGACGTCCGACTTCCACCATAAACTAAAGGCCTTCAAATACTTTGAAAAACCGGTTAAATAAGGCTACCCTCGGCTAGGGCTTCGATAAAATCAGCCCTCAAAAAATTTAAAGGCTTCGAAAATATCAGCCTTCGAAAAAGCCTCAAGAGGTATTAAATTGTTTTAACACAAACGAGTTAAGAAAAAATTGGGCGCTAATTGCTGAACCATTGAAAAACTCAACGGGTACAAAAAATACATGCTAAGGCATAAAGAAAATTTCACTAAGTCTTTTAGCCGAAAAGAGGGAAAATTATAGCCGTTTTTAGAGGCCAAATTGGCCCAACTTAAAGAGCCTAAGGGCCAATATAAAAGAGACTAAAGGCAGATCTAATAAGCCTAAAGGTGGATACAATTAGAGGTCGAGACCTTGCTCTCACTCAATTCGAACCCAAGGGTTCGGTTATTACGAGCTTAAACAAACAATTAACTACAACTCGAAGATTCACATAAAAGGCATATCGGTGAGCTCAAAAACTTAATAATCATTGATAAAAAACTAAGAGTCTACCCTATCCTATAAAACTATTTGAGCTTGGTTATTTGAGATAACTCGCCTGCCAATTCGAAACGAGCCATCCCCGAGATGAGTTCTCAAATGAATTTCGTACTCGGGGACTTGCCCTCAGAACAATAAAAAAAACTAAGGGCTTATTTTGATCACGAGTTAAACTAAAACAATGAGAACTTTTCAACGAAGGAAATTAAACATACAAAGGCATGAAGAAAAACTTATGAAGGCATCAAAGAAAAAAAATTTTATATAAAAAAATATATGTACAAAGGGCTAGCCAGGGCCTTACAAAAGAAAAAGAAAAAGAAGTTACAATCTAATCAGGCTAGCCCCTCCCCCCTCGAGGTCGGCTCACTCCCGAGCGACTTCTCCAGGGGCAACTTCTTCAGAGGCCTCATCTCCCTCGCCCTCGGATCCGCTAACAAAGCCTTCATCATCGGAGAGTAAGGCTGCGGCCTCATCCTCCAAAGCTCTCGCCTTATCGATATCAGCAGAGAGGTCGAAACTGCGAGCATGCACCTCTTCAAAAGCTTCTGTCCGAGATTGCTGCCTAGCATGAGCGAGAGCACATGATAATCTAATCTCGGCGGAAGCAAATATCTCATGTGCCCGAAGATTGGCGGCCTCGGCATCAGCTCGATAAGAGTCCACAAGCACCTCCGACTCAGCTTTAGCTTTAACAAGGACGACTTCAACCTCCTCGATCCTACGGGCTCGAGCTAGACGTTCTCCTTTGCACTCTGGAGATGGCGCTTAGCTGAAGTTAACTGGGCTCGAAGTGCATCCTTCTCCGAGGAAAAACTTCCCATGTGTTGTCTCCACCCTAGAGTTTCGGCCTCCTTCATCTTAGCCTCTTCTCGAAGCTTCAGCACCAGTTCTCCCTTCTGCTAAAACTGCGAAAACTAAAGAGTTCATCACCAAATTTGAATTAATGTTTTACAATGTATCAAGAAATTACGTTACCTTCTCGATGAACTCAGTATGATCTTGACGAGCTCTTGTACGTTCAGCTCGGGTGGTTGCAATCTCCTCATCATTTCGAACGTAAAGGAGTTTCAGGTCATCCCTCTCTTTACGAGCTTTTTGAGCTCGGCCTCACATCGGGTCAAATCCGCCCAAGATTTGAAAGATGCCTCTCGATGGAGCACCAAACCTTAACATGAAGAAAGGAGTTAGTCTTAAAAAGATACGAACTAGATGCGAACATGAGTGCAAAAGGAAAAATACTTACCCGTTTTAAGAGACGCTGAGCTTCACTGAAAACAAGCGATGCGTCTGGATCAGGATCATCCTCGACCCCATCAAAGCACTCTCAAAACATGTCGTCCCCTTGAACTCAGAAGTCAGTTCACACGGCCCAGGAACACACTCCAAAATGCATGGTTCCACCGGCGTCTTGTCACCAGCCGGCTTGGAAGATGAGGCTCTTTCCTTTTGCGACACTATTTTGGAGGTCTTAGCCATAGATATAAGTGAGAAAAGCAGAAAGCAGGGGTAAGATTGGCGGAAATGTGAAGAAGGCAAGGAAAGCTTATGGGTTAAAAGATTTAATCAAGGCAAATATAAAGTTTAAAGCAAAGTAAAATTTGAAATCAATTGGAAAGGTAATATTTATAGACTTCAAACGGCGGCTCGGTATCACTAGTGACCAACCAGCAATTGACAAACATTGATGGTTCTTAGGAACCGAACCGGCGGGACGTTTCGGTCACATCCATCGCTTACGTCATAGAGACGACGTCATCGAGAAATCGGAGCTTAAATCGTTTCTTATCATTTCATTCCAAGAAACGCGGGGACTATCTGTATACGGTAAAAGTCGAGGCTACCCGATTTTATGGGCTCGAGGGTATACCTCGATAGTAAACATGTATCAAAGCAAGTTCGGGTTCGAGGAACGAGGAGACCGAGGGATCGAGATCAGGCTGGATCAATGTCATAGTAACAGAATCACGAGATATCTGCAATCGATCACCAATCCCGGCGAGAATCTCGGAACTGGTAGAACCATTAATGGTTAATGATATCAATCGTGTATTTTACTTCCGAAATTAGAGTCATACCTTATTTAGGATTCCTCTATTATATAAAGAGGAACCTTGTTCATTTGTAAGGGGAGACATTATTATTTTTATCATCATACACACTTACCACTTACGCCATTACTGAGAAATACAAAGCACTCTGCTCTTTTGTTCGCTTTTAACTCTCTATGGTTCTTATTGTTCATATTACTATTGTTTCTCTTACTGTTCTTCACACTCGATCTCGAGTTTAATCCAGATCGGGGTCGATAACTTGCTACTGCACTGGTTTGATCCATTTTAATTATTTAATTCCTTTATTTATTTAGCTATTTATCAATTGATATTGAATTAGATCACATATCCTTATAACCATATTACAACTTTAATTATTACTCGTGTTTTGAGGTAAATAATTTCTCAATTTTTTTAGCGGTAATAAAATAAACTCCAAATTTTCTTCGCTTGCCAAAAAGTGATGTCTCCGATTCTATAATATCTCAAAGTGACAAAAAAAAAAGATGTTGAGAGCTACCAATTAAGCGCTGAAGCACCGACCTCGTTTACTTAATTATTAGCTGTAAAATATTGCCTTTAAGGATTTCCAACACCTACTTTTCACTACAAAATTATGAATATACAGCTACGAAATACCTCATAGCTAAATATGAAATTTTCCGTGGCTAAACACTTTAGCCACAAACACAATTTTCGTAGTATTCATAGCGAAATGTAGCATAATTAAAAACTAGTTTCGAACTTTATATGGTCCGTGGCTGAGGACTAGTATTTATTGTTAGAAATTTTTTGCTATTGTAACTATAATGATAAAAGTCTTTTGCCAAGAAAAAATATACCACAGCAAATTATTTTATTCTTTTGCCGCTACAAATTCAAAAGTCCATAGATAAGAGCTGCTTGCCACAAACATCTCTATTGTAGCTAAGATTCCATATTTTTTGCCGTGAGATATATAGAATTAGAGCAAAAGATTCTCTTCATTTGCTGTAAAAAATAAATATATATAGCCATACTCTTTTTTATGGCAATTTATATATGTTTAGCTACAAATTCAAAAATTCCGTAGCTACAAATTGAAGAATTTGCCACGAACATTGATAGCCACAAAAATGTAAGTAGCTAAGAACCACATTTTAGCATGAAATAGGTAGAGGATTTATAGCAAAATATCTTCAATTAATTTAATAAATGCAATACAAAATATGTAGAGAATTTTAGTAAAATTTCTTTTTCTGTTTTAAGAAATGCAATACATTATAAAGGTTCAACAATATCATTCAAAATAAATTAAAATAGTAAAAGGTTGTTCCACTCAAACATATCAATAAGCTTTTACAAGAGAGAAAAAATAGTTATTCATGTACCAATCGATCTGGATGCTTTCTGGGCTCCTCTATAAGGAGCAATATTAATTCAAAAAAAAAAAAAAGATAAGAAAATGATGGAATGGAGTATCTCTACATAAATCGTCATATGAAGTTTTCCTTAAAATTTAATTTCTATAATTGGTTATATAACAAAAATAATAATTAGTAGTGTAATAAGCTACTTACAGTTGGATGAGCAGCAAACATCCTTCAGAATTTTTATTCCAGCTGCCTATCCAACTTTGCTAGCTTATTATCCATTTCTTTCTTGCCTCTTCCACTCAAGCACCTCAAAGACCATCTGAAAAGCCAACAAAATAATCATCTCATAATTTGGGACAACACTGAAATTTTATAACTTGTAGACATTCTCTCATAGAACTTTACATCTACACTTTTCATTGTAAATCTTTCAGTTGTTTGTCAATTTCTAAGGACTTAATGAATCAGGAGAGTGGATTGTAAATTATAGTTGACATCTGTTTTAAAGTGTGACAATAAGAGCCAAGACTTTGAATCAAAGCAAGTTTCTCAAAAACACTCATATGTGCTCTTGTGTGTCTAATATCACAAGATCCTTGTTTGATCCGGTGCTTCCTAAGGGAGGATGAAAGATTACTTCTTACATATTTGTAGCAAGGGACAACAATACTTTATTTTCTCTTGATATTTAGGGTGAGAATTTAATCAATTTAAAGAACAATATAGCGTCCAGAATAAGCTAATTACCTTTAAGAGTGGATGTTTCTTTTTCACATTGTTTTTGCTTAATTATGCCGTAAGGTGGCGTGACCCTATCATTAAAACAGTCCAATTTACAAAAGATGAGGGGACACAATGCCCCGCCTCGCAAAACATAGAAGGAGATACAAAAATTCTCCAACTTGACAGGATTTAACTGGCTATACAAGGGTCCAAGTAGCTTGAACCTTAAACAAAAACATAGCTACATTCCTTGGAAGCCCTGCCACTTCTACTATTTACACAAAAAAATTCTTCCTCTGTCTATGTCTGAATGAAATCATCTGTAAGGAATCCATTCTATAAGGCCCTTTAGCAGCAACTGGTAAGTCAAACCAAGAGGAGGCATTCAATTCATCATTCTCAATATTCCATTTAGCGAGGACATTCGCCACGATTAGCTTTCCTAAAACAATGACGAGTCACACAGTTTACCTGGCTAACAAGATTCAGAATTTGCTTGATGATATCCATCATCCGCCATGGGACTTTTGATTTTCCTCTGATCGTATCAATCACGAGCAAAGAATGAAATTCCAAAATAATATTGTTCAAACCATTCAGTATGCACCAATTTAACCCTACTAGAGCAGCTTTAGCCTCTATCATATTGCTGCTAATACTCCCAACCGATTGAGCAAAGGTCATAAGCAAAGTCCCTGAATGGTCTCTACAGATACCACCAACTCCAGCATGTCCCTCCATATTTTTGCTGCCATCCGTATTCAATTTGCACCAAGCCACATGAGGCTTCTCCCACTTAACCGCAATGCATACAATTTTGGGCACTAAATTAATAACTTGTTGGCAGATATCATTCCATTTAAAAGTCCATTCTCGCCTCACTCTGACCTTGGACAAAGTCCATCTCAGATGAGATAATATTTGAAATATGATTCTCTTCGCATATACTTTAGACCCCTCAAATATAACAGCACACCTAGCCTTTCAAATCTCCCAATAGGGGTTATTTGTTTTTCTGCCACGTCCACCCACCCTATCCCTACCTCCTTCCTCCATCCTAACCCCCTTAATTTTTATTTTTTTTTTGTATTTTCAATTTTCTCTTTTATTGCTTTTTCGCATCCCCTCCCCCGCGCAAATCCCCTCAATTTTTTTTTTTTTTTGTATTTTCAATTTTTTTTTTCTGCACCACCCACCTACCCAACTCCCCTCGTAAAATATTTTTCAACTTACACATTTTAAGGTAAAAGATTTTTTTTTACAAGATGGGCATATTTCTAAAACCTTGGTCAAGTTGGACAGGTTGGACTATAATCCATTGTTTAGCTCAAGTACACTTTGGGCTGGATTGGGCTATGACCCATTTATTGACTTAACCCATCTTGACCCTACCAAATTCAGCCCAACCCGCCAATTTGTCACCCCCAGATATAGTGATTCCTTTTGGGGCTCTTCACAACAGAAATATCTAGATACATAGTTGTGGCTAAATTTAATCATATTGTCATCAAAAGGGAGCTTATTCGTTAGCATTCTCCAAACTAGAAAGGACATTTTAAAATGTAATAACTTGTGCCAAATTTTGTTCATGAACTCTGATTTCTCCCTTCTCTATCTGATACATCTCCACACTGAAGCAGTAGTGAAATAACCACTACTATTTGGCATCCATACAGGCATATCCTCAGTGTTCTGACTACCCAGCGAAATGGATATGCTATGTTCACTCAAAAATTTTGGCAATTGTAAATTAGCAATCTCCCGCCTGTTATTGATTGTTGTTATCCATCTGTATTGCTGTAAAATAAAATAATAATAATTTTTGAAAAGAATACAAAAACAGTAAGAAACCTCACTAACGCGAGCTGTAGCGCGGGATTAGTGCGGCCGCGCTAATGGAATATACCAGGGACAGTGAGAAACCTGACTAGCGCGAGCTCTAGCGTGGGATTAGAGCGGGCACGCTAGTCCAGACGTCCTTAGTTGTTTTTCCTCTAAAAAATAATAGAACAAATCGAGCTCACTGAATACACAGTGTGTCCTTAAGGAAATTATTCCCCTTAAGTACCCGAGGTGATGGAATGTATCCACCCAGGATAGAACGATTTAACTCACCGGAGTGTTAGTACCAAAAACGCCGGTGATCAACGAACCACTCGAATGCTGTAAAACACACTGGACTATTTTATGCAGAAGAAGAAGAATAAGAAGATCAGAAAATTTAGTAAGTAAAAATTCTGGGATTCAAGGTATATTTATAGTCAATTTCGTATTGTTTCTGAAAAGGTGTAGCAACCTTTCAGAACAGCCATAGCTGTTGGAACAGGTGTGAATCCTTTCAGAACAACCACGGCTGTTTTGAACAGGTATGAACATTGCGGGAAATCTAAAAACGAATTTAAAATAATCCGGGAAAGAAAACGGGTCGGGCCGGACCGGATCGCGGGTCATTTCGGATTCGAAATTAATTAAATTAACTAATTAATTAATTTGAAAAGAATTTTGTCCAAAAAGATTAACCAATCAATCGATCTTTGACCAAATCCAAATCCAAATCCAAATCCTAATCCTAATCCGAATCCGAAGCTGAGTCGAGCGAGCAACGATGACGACGACGAAACATTGTGGGAAATCTAAAAACAGATTTAAAATAATCCGGGAAAGAAAACGGGTCGGGCCGGACCGAGTCGCGGGTAATTTCGGATTCGAAATTAATTAAATTACGTAATTAATTAATTTGAAAAGAATTTTGTCCAAAAAGATTAAC
This sequence comes from Nicotiana knightiana, assembly GCA_005239525.1. Classification (NCBI taxonomy): domain Eukaryota; kingdom Viridiplantae; phylum Streptophyta; class Magnoliopsida; order Solanales; family Solanaceae; genus Nicotiana; species Nicotiana knightiana. The sequence continues at coordinate 3,866 of ML410077.1, read as the reverse complement.
CAATCAATCTTTGACCGAATCCGAATCCAAAGCCGAAGTCGAAGCCGAAGCCGAAGTCGAGCCGAGCCGAGCGAGCGACGACAACGATGACGACGACGACGCGAGGCTTGCCTTCTTCTCAACTCTTTAAGAGCTAGAAGAAGAGCTTCTCTATATATACACATAGATTTTCTTTCCTTCTTCCAATGAGGGACAAAGTGCACTAATTCAAAATTTCACTTCCCTCCATTTCTTTTCCCACCATTTTCTATTCACTCTCTTTAAGCTACACAAAGCTTAAAATTAAGCTAAACTAAGCTTAAAATTAAGCTACACTAAGCTTAAAAACCTATAATCCCCCACATGAATGGGAAATGGCTATAAAATAAAGGAATGCACGGATGTGTGTGTGTTTTACGTGCAAGAATTAATTGCATCTGGATAAGTAGGTTTTCCTTTGAACTTTCCGTAGTGAACTTATATCGGATATACTCGGTCAATCGGTAGATTTGATATCTTTGAACCGTCGAGCTTTATTGTATACCTAGACAACATAAGTCACACAACTAATCCTTAACCATATATGGTTCTCACAGTTGTGTTCGTTTCAGCCATGAACACCGCCTGGTTTAATTAGTGCTTAGAGAATGGGCCTTTACTTTCATTCCCCTTGAAGCGGCTTACACTTCACACTCATATAGGTGATTCCTAAACGTGTAATCCTAAAGACACACTATCTGGTCATATCCTGCCAGACTAAGCAAATCATTAAAAAGCTTTAAGTTTTATTGACTCATCAAAAAGCCTTAATGCTTTACCTTTATTTCTGAACATTGTCTTCATCACGAGAATGGGTTGAGTTATTTGACAATATTAAACCGTCATTCATAACTATGTTTGATCTCTTTGAACCTAGCTATTGGGATCTCCAGTCTGCTAGGTAGAGTTACCGTCATGATGAATTGTCTTAGGCCTTAACCCCATTCCCTTTGATGATCTTTCAACTGCCTCTCTAGATAGGCCTTTTGTAAGTGGATCCGACACGTTATCTCTTGACTTTATGTAGTCAATTGCGATAACACCACTAGAGAGTAGTTGTCTAACGGTATTATGTCTCCGTCGTATATGACGAGATTTTCCGTTATACATAACGCTCCCTGCCCTGCCTATTGCCGCTTGAATATCACAATGTATACAAATAGGTGCCAAAGGTTTGGGCCAAAATGGAATATCTTCCAAGAAATTCCGGAGGCATTCAGCTTCTTCACCGGCCTTATCTAAAGCTATGGATTCAGATTCCATTGTAGAACGGGCGATGCACGTTTGTTTGGATGATTTCCAAGTCACTGCTCCACCCCCAATTGTGAAAACATATCCACTCGTGGATTTAACTTCAGATGATCTGGTGATCCAATTTGCATCACTATATTCCTCGATCACTGAGGGATATTTGTTATAATGCAAGGCATAATTTTGGGTATGCTTCAGATACCCAAAACTTGTTTCCTTACCATCCAATATATGTGATTGGGATTCCTTATAAATCGACTCAGTTTTCTAATAGCACATGCTATATCTGGTCGCATATAATTCATGATATACATCAAACTTCTCAATACTCTAGCATAGTCCAATTGTGAGTCACTTTCACCTTCATTCTTTTGAAGTGCATAACTCACGTCAATTGGAGTCTTGGCAATTTTGAAATACAAATACTTGAACTTGTCAAGTACCTTTTCAATGTAGTGAGACTGCTATAGTGCTAGACCTTGTGGAGTCTTGTGAATTCTGATTCCTAAGATCAAATCAGCAACTCCTAAGTCTTTCATGTCGAATTTGCTAGCCAGCATGCGCTTTGTAGCATTTATATCTGACATGCTTTTGCTCATTATCAACATGTCATCAACATACAAAGAAACAATGACTTCATGACTTGGAGTATTTTTAATGTAAACACATTTATCGCACTCGTTGATTTTAAACCCACTTGCCAACATTGTTTGATCAAATTTGGCATGCCATTGTTTGGGTGCTTGTTTAAGTCCATAAAGCGACTTAACAAGTTTGCACACTTTCTTTTCTTTACCAGGAACCACAAAACCCTCAGGTTGTTCCATGTAAATTTCTTCCTCCAATTCTCCATTTAAGAAAGTTGTTTTAACATCCATTTGATGGATTTCAAGACCATACACGGCCGCCAATGCCACTAACATCCTAATAGATATTATCCTCGTTACTGGCGAGTAAGTGTAAAAGTAATCAAGGCCTTCATTTTGTCTATGACCTTTGACAACAAGTCTTGCCTTATATTTTTCAATAGTGCCATCAGCTTTCATTTTCTGTTTAAAGATCCATTTCGAACCTAAAGGCTTATTTCCAGGAGGAAGATCAACCAATTCCCATGTATGGTTATCCAAAATTGATTGAATCTCACTATTGACTGCCTCTTTCCAAAATGCTGAATCAGAAGATGACATAGCTGCTTTAAAAGTTTGAGGATCATTTTCAAGCAAGAATGTCACAAAATCTGATCCACAGGAAGTAGATGTTCTTTGAAGTTTGCTACGCCTTGGATCTTCTACACTTGGAGTATTTTCCTTTGGTTCTTCCCGAGGTCGTTTAGGTCTTTCACTTAACGACTCGCATTCAGTTTTATACTGATAAATGCTTTCAAAGAATTCACCATTATCTGATTCCATTACCGTATTAACATGAATCTCGGGATTATCAGATTTATGGACCATGTTTGTAGCATATCCAATGAAAATGCAATCTACTGTTTTTTGTCCGATTTTAACCCTTTTAGGTAAAGGAACTTGTACCTTTGCTAGACACCCCCACACTTTGAAATATTTCAAGTTGGGTTTTCTACATTTCCATTTTTCATATGGAATAAATTGCGTTTTGCTGTGGGGTACTCTGTTGGGTATTCGGTTAGCTGTAAGGATAGATTCCCCCCACAAACTCTGAGGTAATCCAGAACTTATTAATAAAGAATTCATCATTTCCTTTAATGTCCGATTTTTCCTTTCCGCAATTCCATTGGATTGAGGTGTGTAAGGTGCAGTAGTTTGATGGATAATTCCATATTTCCGAACATATTTCTGCAAACGGAGATTCATATTCTCCACCTCTATCACTTCTAATCATTTTGATCTTTTTATTCAATTGATTCTCTACTTCATTCTTGTATTGCTTAAATGCTTCAATTGCTTCATCCTACTATTAAGCAAATAAACATAACAATATTGAGTGCAATCATCAATAAAAGTAATAAAATACTTTTTCCCACCTCTAGATGGTGTCGACTTCATATCCCAAATGTCAGTATGAATTATGTCTAAAGGATTTGAATTCCTTTCAACAGACTTATAAGGATGTTTTACAAACTTAGATTCAACACATATTTGACATTTCGATTTATTACACTCGAATTTAGGCAATACTTCTAAATTAATTAGCTTCCGCAAGGTTTTATAATTGACATGTCCTAAATGACCATGCCATAATTATTTGACTCCAACAAATAAGAAGAAGCTGAAATTTTATTCATAGTATCAACAACCATTACATTGAGTTTGAAAAGGCCCTCCGTGAGGTAGCCTTTTCCAACGTACATTTCATTCTTGCTTACAACAACTTTATCAGAAACAAATACACATTTGAATCCATTCTTCACTAGTAAAGAAGTAGAAACTAAATTCTTCGTAATAGTAGGAACATGAAGAACGTTGTTGAGCATTAACACCTTGCCGGAAGTCATCTTTAGGAAAATCTTCCCATAACCTTCAATCTTGGCTGTTGAATTATTTCCCATAGAAATATCTTCTTCGGGACCAGCAGTAGAGTAAGTAGAAAATGCTTCTTTGACAGCACAAACATGTCGA
>ML410075.1:1455-14946 GCA_005239525.1 Nicotiana knightiana | reverse complement strand
ACATAAATTGAGGTATTCCGATTTAGTTTATGTCGAAACTCATATAATAATGCATATTAGTTGGCTTGGATGTGTTTCCATAATGTTTTGTGTTTTATTTTCGAAACTAGTATGTTATATTGGAAACTAAAAATGTTAATTAATATCTTTACTATTTTATATGTATTTTCGTGAATGTTATGTGATTAAAATGTATTTGTTGTTTATATTTAGTTTAGATTATTTATTAGCGTAGTAAAATGTCGATCTTTTAGCGTAGTAAAATGTAGAGCCTTTTAGCGTAGTAAAATGTAGAGTATTTTAGCGTAGACTGTGTAACTATCTAAAATCTATTAAGGCCGTGATAGCGCCGGACACCATTGTCAGGCAAGCCAATCATTAATTAGTTGAAATACATTCCTGTTTTAACATTTTTGAAATCATTATCTTTAACTTATTATGTAATGACTAAACAAAAATCCGTTAAGTAAATACGACAATTTAATATTCCATTTTTATAAAATACATCTCAAACACATCCTAGAACCCGGTGTCATAAGTGCATGAGCAAATTCAAAGATTTTCACAAATACTACAAAGCTTGTCCGAAATACAAATTGGACAAGGAATTTATAATGAAAATAAATACAATATGAGGGAGACTCTGTCAGCTGCGGATCGCCTCCNCCCCACCCCACCAACAGCGGTCCCCTCCTCCCCCCTTTTTCTTTTCCTCCAAAAAAATACTGTGGCTCCCACCCGTCACAAAAAAAGAAAAGCACATAGGTCCCAGACCCTAGCAAAGCATTATATTGTTGTGGTTTCTTCGTTTTGGACTTAAATTTTCAACTTCTCCACTTTCCGATTTACATAAATTGAGGTATTCCGATTTAGTTTATGTCGAAACTCATATAATAATGCATATTAGTTGGCTTGGATGTGTTTCCATAATGTTTTGTGTTTTATTTTCGAAACTAGTATGTTATATTGGAAACTAAAAATGTTAATTAATATCTTTACTATTTTATATGTATTTTCGTGAATGTTATGTGATTAAAATGTATTTGTTGTTTATATTTAGTTTAGATTATTTATTAGCGTAGTAAAATGTCGATCTTTTAGCGTAGTAAAATGTAGAGCCTTTTAGCGTAGTAAAATGTAGAGTATTTTAGCGTAGACTGTGTAACTATCTAAAATCTATTAAGGCCGTGATAGCGCCGGACACCATTGTCAGGCAAGCCAATCATTAATTAGTTGAAATACATTCCTGTTTTAACATTTTTGAAATCATTATCTTTAACTTATTATGTAATGACTAAACAAAAATCCGTTAAGTAAATACGACAATTTAATATTCCATTTTTATAAAATACATCTCAAACACATCCTAGAACCCGGTGTCATAAGTGCATGAGCAAATTCAAAGATTTTCACAAATACTACAAAGCTTGTCCGAAATACAAATTGGACAAGGAATTTATAATGAAAATAAATACAATATGAGGGAGACTCTGTCAGCTGCGGATCGCCTCCGAATGATGCAGCTCGCCTAAGTCTCCAAATCAGCCATATCGCTATAGAAGTATTTGCGCAACAAAAATGCACAACAAGTGTAGTATGAGTACGATATAACGTGTACTCGGTATGTCGCCCGCCTAACCTCAGAGAGGTAGTGACAAGAGGTCGAATTAGACAGTTGCTAGAGGTCAATTTAGTATATTCAAGTGAGATGCTAAGAATGAGTATCATAGCCAAATTTAATAATAATCAGGGATAAGAAATATCAACTTCTTTCACATTTAACACATTAAATCTTCGTCATTTCAGTTGGCAATTTTTTAACTTCTTAGGCCAATAAACAGTAATAATTACAGGAAATACGTAGCAATTATCATGCGCAAGAAGATGCCGAAGGTCAAACGGCGCGGACCAACAATAATAAAATATGCACTACCGAGGGTCGAACGACCCGAACCATAGATGCATCTATCTGCCCCGCTCGCGAATCAAACATGCGACGCAATTAACATAATACTAGGGCTACCCCGCTCGCGAATCATACTACGACTCGGGTCCCCATATAAATATACATAAATACATGGTCATCCTGCTCGCGAATCATACATGCGACTCAGGCACCCAAAGTTACACATATTCACCCCAGAAAAACCGCATTTTTATCAGGAAAGCTAGATGTTCAATGTAGTGATAAAATTCTCCTTTTAATAAACATGAGAATAGTATTTAAAACCTTTCTGGAGATTTACTTGCCAATTTCGACAGGGTTCCAAACTCTATAGATTTATCCGAAGCACAATTATCCAAGGAAGAATCAATTCTCCTTCTAGGTGATTAAGAAAAGTAAACTCTATCCTTCTCAGAGATTTAGATACTAATTGAAAACATCACATGATATTCTATTGACAAGGTCACAAGTACAACAAGTAAAGCATGCTAGTGGCTCCTAGACTACCAGGACATGGCATAATAGTAGCTACGCACGGACTCCTGTCACCTCGTGCGTATGTATCCCCCACAAATAATTTCATGTATTCATTTAGTTCACCTATGGGGACAATTCCCCCTAACAAAGTTAGAAAGGAGACTTACCTCGTTCCGAAATTCCATAACCGGCTTCCAAACCCTTCCGACGACTCCAATGGATGCACAACGCCCCAAAACTATCCAAATAACGACAAACAAATGAAAATATACTCTAATATTTGCAACAATTCAAATGATATAACTCCCAACTCCGCTCAGTGAATTGACCAAAATGCCCTCGGGCCCACGTGCTCGGTTTTCGAAATTTCTCGAAGATAAACTCTACACATATCTTTACTAGTTCAAATATACAATTTACTCAAATATTCATGCTTAATTCGTGGCTAAAATCTAAATTATCAAATTTCTAGGTTTTCTTCAAAATTTCCAATTTTTCCACAATTTTCATGTTCTAATCCATGCATATACCTTGTATTTAACTTGAGATGAGAAGGAATCACTTACCTATTGATACTTGATGAAAATCAACCTTTGAAATCCTCCAAAATCGCCCCAACCATGAGAAATATAGTAGAGAAATGGCAAAAACCCGTTTAAAATAGAACACTGCGCAGCACTGCCCCTCTATGCGATCGCATGAAGGCCTTTGCGATCGCATAGGCCAAACTTGCTGCCCCTTTGAATCCTTCTGTGCGTTCGCACAAGCATGCCTGCGATCGCACAGGCCTTTTCCAGCTCCCTCCAACCGTGCGTTCGCACAGGCCAACCCAGCAGCCCCCAGGTGCACTGTGCGATCGCACACCCCTTCATGCGATCGCACAGACCAAAAATCCAACCGTCAAATTTCCTTTTTCGTGACCGCACAACAATGGCCGCGATTGCATTTCACACCAGATGCACCAGCAAACAGCAGCAGCAAATCACTCAAAAATGACCCGAAACCACCCCGAAACACACCCAAGGCCCCCGGGACCCCGTCCAATCACACGACTCAGTCCCATAACATCCCACGGACTTGCTCGAGGCTTCAAATCACATTGAACAACGCCAAAAATCATGAATCGCACTAAAATTCAAACTTTATGAACTTTTGAAATTTCAAACTCCACATTCGATGCTGAAACCTATCAAATCAAGTCTGATTGACCTCAAATTTTGCAGAGAAGTCATTTCCGGAATCGCATTCCGAGCCCGATATCAAAATTTTTCACTTCCGGTCGGATTTCTCAAAAACCTTCAAATTTCTATCTTTAGCCAAATGACTTCAAAATGACCTACAGACATCCGAATTCACTTCGATCGCGCTCCCAACTCCAGAACCACCATATGTAGTTAGTCCCTGGCTCGAAATTCCAAACGGACATCAATATCACTGAAATGCGCTTCAAGCCAAACTTAGGAAATTTCTTCAAAAATGCTGACTTCCACAATATACGCCGAAACACTCCCGGGTTATCTAAAACCCGATACGAACATATGCCCAAGTTCGAAATCATCATACAAACCTGCAGGAACCTTGAAACCCCGATTCGGAGGTCGTTTACTCAGAGTTCCAATCTTAGTTAATTTCTCCAACTTAAGGCTTCTGAAATGAGAATTTTCTTTCCAATTTCGCTCAGAACTTCCCGAAATTCAACTCCAACCATGTCCACGAGTCATAATACCTGAAATGGAGTTACTCATGACTTCAAACAGCTGAACGACGCGCTAGAGCTCAAAACGACAGGTCAGGTCGTAACATTCTCCCCCACTTAAATAGACGTTCATCCTCGAACGTGCTAGGAACTGCTCTGCAGTTATCTGAAATCACTATTTAACACCTCGCGCACCTGCCCATGCCACCATAACCCAGGTGAGTACATTAGCTTGATCAAATCTGAAGATATCCTCTTTTATCCAGACAATAAGCTCAGAATCCAGTTCCAACACCTGAAATTTCTCTGCCAGGCTTAGTTCCAATGTATAAACACCGTATCAACCACCACACGATATACCAGAACACGATTGCATACCTTTGCTGAACTAGCACCATGCACCACATAATTCATCATCAAGCCACCATGACATTCCCTGAACCTTAATAGCCAAAATTCTACGAATTTGATGCTCCCAATATACCTTATAATATATATACATACATCTTGCTAAAATGCTGACGATACCACCACAACGGAGGAGATATGTAGAAATTTATAATCAACTGTCGAGTTAACAAATCATTGAATATCTCCTTTTGACTAGAATCATCACCTCATTATGAACCGAATAGTGGTATTTGTCCTTTAACATACACTTCACATAACCTTATCACACTGATCCCTGATCTGATAATCTCGTCTCACCCAGGATGAACTGCTCATATAACAAATCACCCCAAACATGACCAACAGTCTCACATGATACCACAACGCGCCAATAGGCCATAACTCGAACATGATACACAAAGAAATGACTCAGGAAAAGACTACTCTACTCACGCAACTTATTATGAACTCTTCTCGGAAAATAGAAAGTAAAACACAAGAAAAATAAATATAGGAACCTTACTCATCATCACACTGTTGCGGCGTGCAACCCGATCCAAATAACATACCCGCGGCAGTGTGCCACCCGATCCCATCAAAAAATTCACATAAGGAAATATACACGGAGCTGAATTGCACACTATCACAAAATACTGAATATCAATCATAAGCACGCTAAGTGCATAATACCATCCTAGAGAGACTGATAAAGCCATATGCTACAAAACTCAAGCACAACTGAGGTGTGATATATATATATATATATATATATATATATATATATATATATATATATATATACACTCTGGATCTCAAGAGCTATCCTGCCCAAATAACATCATCAATACGCGGGACCTCAACACATAGGAATTTATCAAGTCGTTTCACATCACACGACGCAATCATAATATCACATGAATTTGACGAAGACGGAACAACACCTGATATTCCAACACCCCTCTTTGAGGAGCGCTATACTGAAATGAACACATTTGCCTCACATGAAGCCCATAATTCTGTTTAAATCCATTCATACACTTCAAGCCAATTCTGCTCGCAATGAACTAGGCTGATAGCCTTACCTGGATCCATATTAACCCACTTACTCTCATAATACACAATAACAACCATCATAGCCGGGACAAACACCCCATAATCCACAACCGAATGAACGGAACGCCGCCCTCCAGGCATAAATTCTCAAACAAGCAATATTGCACTTCCTTATACTTGGTCTAAATCTTCAATCAATCAGGTGACTATCTGTCACACTTATACAATTTTCCCGTGGTCACGCTCCCACGACCTTCCACGAGGTAACAAGTCTGCACATCCATACCACCGACCACACTAATGCCGCAAGACACATCAAGAACCCATGACCAGGGTACAAAGCCCCTTTCACCGAATATCGATCTCAGGTGACACTGAAGACAACACCAACTTACTCTGGACTTCCAAATCGCTTTTTATTTCTCATCCGAGCTCATGACATCCTTGTTAACACCGAACCGCAATGTCAATTCTTTACTTCCAGTTACATACTGCTTACCGCACCTAACATGCCAATATGAGATAGCGCCAGAATTCCATCATAACATTTGAACAACTAATAGGGTGAACACTTCGTCATATGGAAACCTCTTACTTACCACAATTCATGAGACCAATAACAACACTCAAGTGAATTCCCACAATCACCCAACATGCAAATCCTTAAGTAGTGGTCTGAACCACCATAAAGTTTCCGGGATCCGCCTACACCTGACAGGCCATAGCACTCGAATACTCCCAAATGAAATCTATTATGACGGCCGACAATCCCCACACACATCTGCACAAACCACATGCATGCTTTAATTACACTGACGAAACTGATCACTAATGTACATGCACCATTTCAACCACCTTCCCTTTTCCCAGAAATTATACTGCAAAAGCTCGTCTCTTAATCATACTGCTGTCTGAAACCCTTAAAGGCCGCATTCTTAACTTTTGAATTCACTAGGACCACTATTGAGAGTCACCCCCTCTGACTGGCCCCGAATACAATCAACTCCAAGGCTCTTCTAGCACACGAACACCCTTTTTAATGAAGCACGTGACTGAGTCACTACCCTTACAACTCGCCTATGCCTTAAGCATAAATTCTGAATCTTTCAAAGCCTAACCCTGGTCTAACAGGGCCAACTCTTGCACACATTTATCAAATCACATGCACAATTACCATTTTACTCCTTTCCCTTAGCTGAAATAACTTGCCAATATGCTGACAATCTACAACCTCATGAGAAGAAAAATCCTACAACCCAACTGCAGATGGTGGGACTCCCCCACTTAGCCCGAAGCTACTACTTGAACCACTCTAGACCCTGCTGAGATCCTTTCTCCGTTGTTAACATGATCCTGCTCGACCAATCCGCCCCATTCTTCCGAATTCTTCTGTCAGCATTCCCTAAATACTCAGCTTTCTGTGGCATCCTTCGCCCATTCTGCCTCCTACCGAATAACCACTAGGATTCCTCACAGAAACTTGCAAACCACACGACCTGTAACCTACTCACAGGAGATAACCCACCTATGGAAATCACCAACTAACACCTTCCAACGACGCCATACTGCACACCCTCTACAACATCGATATCCCATCCTAAGCCTGTTCCCATTCACCAACTTTACCAGTCCGTCCGCTCCTCATGGACATCTACTAAATGCGCTACAATATCCTCTAATTCACCACTATGCTGCCGCTCCCCCACTTTGGTTTAACTCATTATTTTAGGTACTACCTGGCCTCCTTTCCTTACGCCTGGCCTTTTAGAAATTTAGCCGCCGCCTGACACTTCTCACATGTCTTCCTTCATCGTGAGCTGCCCAATTGCTTCCTCAATTCAATATCATTCTATGTAGTTCTTAATACAGCAGATCACCACGACTTCAAACTCTCTGAGGATCATCTTTCTCGAGCTGCCTTCATTAGAAATAACTATTCAGTCCTGGACCACAACGCACCACGATCTCTGACAACCGCTTCTTCAATACTACTTCACAACACTCTGACCCAATGCAACCAACGAACCCATAGCACCGACAAACTTAACACATTCCATCCGATCAATGACGACGATATCAAATCACAGGTGAATATCCCACCTTACTTGAAGACACCAAATCTTACTACTTTATCAATCCAAGACCTAACAAATTACACATGGAAAACATCTCGCATCATATCCATAGCACCATTTCAATTCCTCAAATTCCTGATTCATAGCAAGCGCTTCGCGACGTATAAGATTGAGTAGGAAGAAGCATAGGCATAAGCCTTAAAGGAATCAAATCGCACGATGAGGAATCAAGGAGGGAAGTACTCCTAACAGCCCTGTAGCCTCTCGAAGATAAGTATAGACGTCTCTGTACTGATCCGCAAGACTCTACTAGACTTGCTCATGACTCGTGAGACCTAAGGGAACCTAGAGCTCTGATACCAAGTTGTCACGACCCAAAATCTATTAAGGTCGTGATGGCGCCGGACACCATCGTCAGGCAAGCCAATCATTAATTAGTTGAAATACATTCCTGTTTTAACATTTTTGAAATCATTACCTTTAACTTATTACGTAATAACTAAACAAAAATCCTTTAATTAAATATGATAGTTTTCCATTTTTATAAAATACATCCCAAACACATCCCAGTACACGGTGTCACAAGTGCAAGAGCAAATTCTATGAATTTCACAAATACTACAAAGCTTGTCCGAAATACAAATTGGACAAGGAATTTATAATGAAAATAAATACAACATGAGGGAGATTCTGTCAGCTGCGGATCACCTCCGGATGATGCAGCTCGCCTAAGTCTCCAAATTAGTCACATCACTATGAAAGTACCTGTGCAATAAAAATGCACAACAAGTGTAGTATGAGTACGATATAACGTGTACTCAGTATGTCGCCCGCCTAACCATAGAGAGGTAGTGACGAGAGGTCGAATTAGACAGTTTCTAGAGGTCAATTTAGTATATTCAAGTGAGATGCTAAGCATGAGTATCATAGGCAAATTTAATAATAATAAGGGATAAGAAATATCAACTTCTTTCATATTTAAAACATTAAATCTTCGTCATTTCAGTTGGAAATTTTTCAATATCTTAGGCCAATAAATAGTAATAAGTACAGGAAATACACAACAATTATCATGCGCAAGAAGATGCCAATGGTCGAACGGCACGGACCAACAATAATAAAATGTGCATTGCCGAGGGTCGAACGGTCCGAACCATAAATGCATCTATCTGCCCTACTCGCGAATCGAATATGCGACGCGGTTAATATAATACAAGGGATACCCGCTCGCGAATCATACCTGTGACTAGGGTCCCCGTATAAATATACATAAATACAGGGTCATCCTGCTCGCAAATCATACATGCGACCCAGGCACCCAAAGTTACACATATTCATCCCAGAAAAACCACATTTTTATCAGGAAAACTAGATGTTCAATGTAGTGATAAAATTCTCCTTTTAATAAACATGAGAATAGTATTTAAAACATTTCTGGAGATTTACTTGCCAATTTCAACAGTGTTCCAAACTCTATAGATTTATCCGAAGCACAATTATCCAAGGAAGAATCAATTCTCCTTCTAGGTGATTAAGAAAAGTAAACTCTATCATTCTCAGAGATTTAGATATTAACTGAAAGCATCACATGATATTCTACTGACAAGGTCACAAGTACAACAAGTAAAGCATGATAGTGGCTCCTAGACTACCCGGACATGGCATAATAGTAGCTACGCACAGACTCCCGTCACCTCGTGCGTACGTAGCCCCAGCAAATAATAGCATGTATTCATTTAGTTCACCTATGGGGACAATTCCCCCTCACAAAGTTAGAAAAGAGACTTACCTCGCTCCGAAATTCCATAACCGGCTTCCAAGCCCTTCCGACGACTCCAATGGACGCACAACGCCCCAAAAACTATCCAAATAACGACAAACCAATGAAAATATACTCTAATATTTTCAACAATCCAGATTATATAATTCCCAACTCCGCTCAGTGAATTGACCAAAATGCCCTAGGGCCCACGTGCCCGGATTCCGAAATTTCTCGAAGATAAACTCTACCCATTGTTTTACTAGTTCATATATACAATTTACTCAAATATTCATGCTCAATTCGTCTAAAATCCAAATTATCAAATTTCTAGGTTTTCTTCAAAATTCTCAATTTTTCCACAATTTTCATATTTTAATCCATGCATATATGTTGTATTTAATTTGAGATGAGAAGGAATCACTTACCTATTGATGCTTGATGAAAATCACCCTTTGAAATCCTCCAAAATCGCCCCAACCATGAGAAATATATGAGAGAAATGGCAAAAACCCGTTTAAAATAGAACACTACCCAGCACTGTCCCTCTATGCGATCGTATGAAGGCCTTTGCGATCGCATAGGCCAAACTTGCTGCCCGTTTGAATCCTTCTGTGCGTTTGCACAAGCATGCCTACGATCGCACAGGCCTTTTCCAGCTCCCTCCAAATTCCTTCTCTGTGATCGCAGCTTCAACCATGCGTTCGCACATGCCAACCCAGCAGCCCCCAGGTGCACTGTGCGATCGCACACCCCTTCATGCGATCACACATACCAAAAATCCAACCTTCAAATTTCCTTCTTCGCGATCGCACAACATTGGCCATGATCGTATTTCACACCAGATGCACCAGCAAACAGCAGCAGCAAATCACTCAAAAATGACCCGAAACACACCCGAGGCCCCCGGGATCCCGTCCAATCACACGACTCAGTCTCATAACATCCCAGAGACTTGCTCGAGGCTTCAAATCCGAAATCGCGAATCGCACTAAAGCTCAAACTTTATGAACTTTGAAATTTCACACTTCCACATTCGATGTCAAAACCTATCAAATCACGTCCGATTGACCTCAAATTTTGCACATCATATTTGGCATTACAGACTTGCTCCAACTTCCGGAACCGCATTCCGACCCCGATATCAAAATTTCCACTTCCGGTCGAATTTCTCAAAAACCTTTAAATTTCTATCTTTAACCAAATGACTTCAAAATGACCTACAGACATCCGAATTCACTTCCGATCGCGCTCCCAACTCTAGAATCACCATACCGAGCTGCTCCCGGGCTCGGAATCCCAAACGGACATCAATATCACTGAAATGCGCTTCAAGCCAAACTTAGAAAATTTCTTCAAAAATGCTGACTTTCACAATATACGCCGAAACATTCCCGGGTTATCCAAAACCCGATCCGGACATACGCCCAAGTTCGAAATCATCATACGAACCTGCAAGAATTTTCAAACCCCGATGCGGAGTTCGTTTACTCAGAATTCCAATCTTAGTCAATTTCTCCAACTTAAGGCTTCTGAAATGAGAATTTTCTTGCCAATTTGGCTCTGAACTTCCCGAAATTCAACTCTGACCATGCCCACGAGTCATAATACCTGAAATGGAACTGCTTATGACTTCAAATCGCTGAATGATGCGCTAGAGCTCAAAACGACCGGTCGGGTCGTTACATTCTCCCTACTTAAATAAACGTTCATCCTCGAACGTCCTAGGAACTGCTCTGGAGTTATCTGAAATCACTATTTAACACCTCGCGCACCTGCCCGTGCCACCACAACCCAGCTGAGTACATTAGCTTGATCAAATCTGAAGATATCCTCTTTTATCCAGACAATAAGCTCAGAACCCAGTTCCAACACCTGAAATTTATCTGCCAGGACTAGTTCCAATATATAAACACCGTATCAACTACCACACGATATAACAGAACACGACTGCATACCTTTGCTGAACTAGCACCATGCACCGTATAATTCATCATCTAGCCACCATGACATTCCCTGAACCTTAACAACCAAAATTCTACGAATCTGATGCTCCCAATGCACCTTATAATATATATATATATATATATATATATATATATATACACTCGAGATATCAAGAGCTATCCTGCTCACATAACATCATCAATACGCGGGATCTCAACACATAGGAAATTATCAAGTCGTTTCACAACTCACACAGTGCAATCATAATATCACATCAATTTGACGAAGAAGGATCAACACCTGATATTCCAACAACCCTCATTGAGGAGCGCTATACTGAAATGAACACATCTGCCTCACATGAAGCCCATAATCCTGTTTAAATCCATTCATACACTTCAAGTCGATTCTGCTCGCAATGAACTAGGCTGATAGCCTTACCTGGGTCCATATTAACCCACTTCCTCTTATAATACGCAAGAACAACCATCATAGCCGGGACAAACACCCCATAATCCACAACCGAATGAACGGAACGCCCTCCACGCATAAATTCTCAAACAAGCAATATTGCACTTCATTATACTTGGTCTAAATCTTCAATCAATCAGGTGACTACATGTCACACTTATACAGTTTTCTCGTGGTCACGCTCCCACGACCTTCCACGAGGTAACAAGTCAGCACATCCATACCACCGACCACACTAATGTCGCAAGACACATCAAGAACCCATGACCAGGGTACAAAGCCCTTTTCACCGAATATCGATCTCAGGTGACACTGAATATAACACCAGCTTACTCTGGACTTTCAAATCACTTTTTATTGCTCATCCGAGCTCATGACATACTTGTTAACACCAAACGGCAATCTCGATTCTTTACTTCCAGTTACATACTGCTTACCGCACCTAACATGCCAATATAAGATAGCTCCAGAATTCCATCATAACTTCTGAACCACTAATAGGGTGAACACTTCGTCATATGGAAACGACTTACTTACCTCAATTCAAGAGAACAATAACAACACTCAAGTGAATTCCCACAATCACCCAACATGAAAATCCTTAAGCAGTGATCTGAACCACCATAAAGCTTCCGGGATCCGCCTACACCTGACAGGATATAGCTCTCGAATGCTCCCAAATGAAATCTGTTACGACGGCCGACAAGACCCACACACATCTGCACAAACCACATGTATGCTTTAATTACACTGACGAAACTGATCACTGATGTACATGCACCATTTCTACCACCTTCCCTTTTCCCAGAAGTTATACTGCAAAAGCTCGTCTCTTTATCATACTGCTGCCTGAAACCCTTAAAGGTCGCATTCTTAACTTTTGAATTCACTAGGACCACTATTGAGAGTCACCCACTCTGACTGGCCCAGAATACAATCAACTTCAAGGCTTTTCCAGCACATAACACCCTTTTTAATGAAACACGTGACTGAGTCACTACCCTTACAACTCGCCTATGCCTTAAGCATAAATTTTGAATCTTTCAAAGCCTAACCCTGGTCGAACAGGATCAACTCTTGCACATATTTATCAAATCACATGCACAATTACCATTTTACTCCTTTCCCTTAGCTGAAATAACTTGCCAATATGCCGAAAATCCGCAACCCTATGAGAAGAAAAATCCTACAACCCAATTGTAGATGGTGGGACTCCCCCACTTAGACCGAAGCTACTCCTTTCACCACTCTAGACCTTGCTGAAATTCTTTCTCCGTTGTTAACATGATCCTGCTCGACCAATCCGCCCCATTCTTCCGAATTCTCCTGTCAGCATTACTTAAATACACAGATTCTATAGCATCCTTCGCCCATTCTGCCTCCTACCGAATAGCCACTAGAATCCCTTTATGAATCATGTTCCCTCACCAAATTCAAGAGTTAATTCCACACACAATGAAATTTAAGAACATAGGAACTTAAGATAGAAAGAATTCACTCACTCTCAGAAATAACATTCATATGCCACAAAAGATGCGCCATAGGCTTGCCCGTAGTGTACTACTCTACTAATCGAGCTCATTCAGTCTAGGATCAAGTAGGACTTTATTTGGTTGTAATGTAGGCTGCGGGACGGGTAGGATACATTTGGATATAAGAGTGACTACACCTCCCTAAG
>ML410074.1:0-29139 GCA_005239525.1 Nicotiana knightiana | reverse complement strand
AGATCCTGCTGGATAAGATGGCACAGAATTCAGGATGGACAACCAGGAATGCACCCATTACTCATGTAGTTGACTCAGTGCCCTTCGATCCATCCAATACTATTGCGAAGAACGTGGCCACCTTGATAACACAGATGAGCAATCTAACTAAGAAGGTAGAGGAATCAGGGCAAAAGCAGTAGGTACACATTGTGGATACAACCAATGGGGGCTTATGCACATCTTGCATTAGTCAACCAATTGGTAATTAGTGGAATGCATAATGTGCTCACCCTCCTTACCCAGAAAACATGAATTATGTGTCAAATTATAGAGGACAGAGACAAGGGGGACATAACTGGGGTCAGCAAGTTCAACCGTTTAGACCACCTCACCAGCAACAGAACAATGGAAACATGGGTGCTATGAGACCTCAAGGTAATTTAGCACCTTATCAGAGGCCACAAGGTTATAACAATCAGAATCAGGAACAAGCATACCACCTTCCTCAGCAACAACATGTGGAGAGACAAGAAGATGGGTTTTCTAGACTTGAAGCAATGATGCAACAGGTGATTGGGTCAACTGCTAAAATCAGTGAGAGAGTAGATGCACACGAATTAGCTATAAAAAATATTGAAGTGCAGATTGGCCAGATCTCAATGTCGTTGAATAATCGTCCTCCTAGGACTTTGCCTGCAGACACTCAGGTAAATCCTAAGGACCAGGGCCCAAGGCAGCTGATGGCAGTGAGTCTCCGCAATGGTAGGGACTTAGACTTGGAACTGGAGATAGCTCCTGAAAGCAGGCAGATCGAGACACTGGTACCCGTGCCAATTGAACTTGATGATTCAACAAACTTGACCAGGGTAACAATGCAACCTGTAGAAGGAGAACTCAATGCGCAGAGTGAGGCTGAAAAAGAAGTGAAGATAGCCCAGGCGCCAGTAGTTGAGGTGGTGACGGGGAAAGAAAAGTCCCAAATCACTGGAAAAAATAGACCGCCAGCTCCATTCCCTCAGAGGCTGGCAAAATACCAAGAAGATGAACAATACAAAAAGTTCTTGGATATGTGGAAACATATACAAGTAAACATTACTCTAATTGATACTCTAAAGGAGATGCCTGGCTATGCGAAGATGATGAAGGACTTGATGTCCCGAAAATTCGATTTCCAAGACTTGGCAACTGTGACTCTTACTCAGACTTGCAGTCCGTATTCTGACGGCTTGCTTGATACGTTAATTCCCTGTGGGATCGACTCTGGGCTTAATACCCCGGATTATATTTGCAACGCCCGCTTAGTATTTTATTAGACATAGTTGAGCGTGATCAAATTTTGGCGTCGTTGCCGGGGATTTAACGGTGTTATCAATTAGAGTTGGAAGAAATACAAAATTCTTAAGTATAGTCAAATTTCTTTAATTTTCATCTATGCATTGAAATTTTAACATTTGCTAACTTGGTTGTACAGGTGCATGCCTAGAAACACATCGAGAACTGGTGAAGTATTTGAAGCCTTATCATACCCCGAGAAAGTTTTCAAGGCCCTAAACCGGGCCAACCGTAAAAGCAAACAACAACCATCAATTGAACAACTTGAACCCGACATGGAAGATCCAAATAACAGGAACAACAATGGGGATGATGTGGTAGACCCAGTTATGCAGATAGGGGTTCCTTTATATGACTAGGCACAACCCACGACGGAGAATTTAGCCACTGCGATACTAGTCCCTCAAATACAGGTTGAGTCTTTCCAGATTACAAATAATATATTGCACTTGTTGCAGAACAAGGGACTATTCTCAGGGTCATACATCGAAGAACCCCAACAACATTTGAAGAATTTCCTGTCGATTTTCAAAACACAGAGGCAACCAAACGTCACTCAGGAGGCAATAAAATTGTTGTTGTTTCCATTCTCAGTGACTGGAGCAGCCCGGACTTGGCTAAACTTACTCCCCATCAATTCCATTACCACATGGGAGGAGTTAGTTAAGCAGTTTGTGAACAAATTTCATCCACACAACAAGACAGCTTAACAAATTGATGAAGTCTTGAGCTTCAGACATAAACTAGTTGAAACATAGCAGGAGACATGGGAACGATTTAACAGAATGCTGGTTATCTGTCCACGCCATGGTATTCCTGAGAAGATGTTGGGGTAGCATTTTTATAAGGGTCTGGCTGATACTGTAAAGGAAAATGTTGATGCTTCAGCTGGTGGAGCATTCTTGAGCAAAACATGGAGAGAAAGTTAGATCCTGCTTGATAAGATGGCGCAGAATTCAGGATGGACAACAAGGAATGCACCGATTACTCCAGTAGTTGACTCAGTGCCCTTCGATCCATCCAATACTATTGCAGAGAGCGTGGCCACCTTGATAACACAGATGAGCATACTAACTAAGAAGGTAGAGGCATCAGTGCAAAAGCAGCAGGTACACATTGTGGATACAACCAATGGGGGCTTATGCACATCTTGCATTAGTCAACCAATTGGTAATCAGTGGAATGCAGAATGTGCTCACCCTCCTTACCCAGAAAACATGAATATGTGTCAAATTATGGAGGCCAGAGACAAGGGGGACATAACTAGGGTCAGCAAGTTCAACCGTATAGACCACCTCACCAACAACAGAACAATGGAAACATGGGTGCCATGAGACCTCAAGGTAATTTAGCACCTTATTAGAGGCCACAAGATTATAACAATCAGAATCAGCAACAAGCATACCATCCTCCTCAGCAACAACATGGGGAGAGACAAGAAGATGGGTTTTCTAGACTTGAAGCAATGATGCAAGAGGTGATTGGGTCAACTACTAAAATCGGTGAGAGAGTAGATGCACACGAATCAGCTATAAAAAATATTGAAGTGCAGATTGGCCAAATCTCAATGTCGTTGAATAATCGTCCTCCTGGGACTTTGCCTGCAGACACTCAGGTAAATCCTAAGGACCAGGGCCCAAGACAGCTGATGGCAGTGAGTCTCCGCAATGTTAGGGACCTAGACTTGGAACTGGAGATAGCTCGTGAAAGCAGGCAGACCGAGACACTGGTACCCGTGCCGATTGAACTTGATGATTCAACAAACTTGACCAAGGTAACAGTGCAACCTGTAGAAGGAGAATCCAATGCGCAGAGTAAGGCTGAAAAAGAAGTGAAGATAGCCCAGGAGCCAGAAGTTGAGGTGGTGGCGGAGAAAGAAAAGTCCCAAATCACTGGAAAAAAGAGACCGCCGGCTCCATTCCCTCAGAGGCTGGCCAAATACCAAAAAGATGAACAATACAAAAAATTCTTGGATATGTTGAAACATATACATGTAAACATTCCTCTAATTGATGCTCTAAAGGAGATGCTTGACTATGCGAAGATGATGAAGGACTTGATGTCCCAAAAATTTGATTTCCACGACTTGGCAACTGTGACTCTTACTCAGACTTGCAGTGCTGTAGTGACACGACCAATTGCAGAGACCTGTCTAATCCAGGGAACTTTACAATTCCCTGCACCATTGGCAATTTTGCTTTTGCCAAAGCACTGTTTGATTTGGGGGCCAGTATTAATCTCATGCCCCTGGCCATTTACAAGAGACTGGGGATTGGTAGAGCCAGGCCAACTTCTATGTTATTGCAGCTAGCTGACAAGACGGTAAAGAGACCGTCGGGAATTCTGGATGATGTAATTGTGCAAGTGGGGAAGTTTGTGTTCCCTGTTGATTTTGTGATACTAGATTGTAAAGTGGATGAAGAGATTCCCATAATTTTGGGAAGGCCATTCTTGGCCACAGGCAAAGCCCTCATTGATTGTGAAACTGGGGAGCTCAAGATGAGACTAAACGATGAAGAGATCACATTCAATGTGCAAAAATCCATGAGGCGACCAAGTGAATTCGCTAATTTCTCTCTCATTGATGTTGCGGATGTGATAGTGTAGGAAGATGATATGTCCTTAATTATTGAGGACCCCCTTGCTGCATGTTTGATGAATTTGGGTGAGGTAAATGGGGAAGAACTGGCAGAATGGGTGTTAGCACTTGAAGGAAAAGGGGTCTAGCCGAGGGGTCTCGAGTTTGAGTCATTACACATAGAGAAAAGAGAGAGCCTGCCGGCCAAGCCATCTGTTGAAGAACCACCCAAGTTGGAATTGATGCCACTGCCACCTTATCTAGTTAATAGGAACAAAGAACCCAGGGATGATGACGTACAAGAGGTTCTAGTGGAGAAGGTCAGAGTAGAACACCAACAATCAATCAGACTAGATTTTGAGGATGTCAATGTTGTAGAAAAGATACTAGAGTTAACCAAGGACATTGATGATACGTATTTTGTTGAATCTAGTGTCATTAGTGTTAGGATGTTGATTGCATTGGTACACACTCCAAGCATTTTTTCACATTGTGTTTGGATGATGATATGAAAATAGAGTCATCCGAACCACTTGAGGAGTCAAGGAATAAGGAACAAGATGCCTACACTCTGGAATTCTTCTTGCCAGAAAGTCGGGAATACACATCTCATCTAAAGTCCAAGAAGTGCAGATTACTACATTATTTTATTGGGCCAGACAGATTCGTTCCACCACCCAGGAGCATGATCATAGAGCAGAATCAAAACTTGGGGTCCAATTCATAAGTTCAAAGTGGAGGCATATAGTGATTCAAGCATTTGTCCGAAGGAGCTGGAAAGAAAAACTAATGGAGAGGATGAACATGATGAAGGATGGAAAGCGTCAGAGGACGACGACGCTGCTTGATCGGGGAGTTTCTTGCACCTTATTTTTACTTCTTGTTTTGTCTATATGTGATGCACTGAGGACATTGGATGATTTAAGTGGGGCGTTGTAAATATTTGTTGTGGTTTGTTGTGTTTAGTGTGCTTTCTTGTTAGTAGTTTTAGCTTTTCATGTTAGTAAGTTTTTCTTGTTTGTAAGTTTTTTAGATTTTTCTGTTAGTCTTTTTATTTTAGGTAGAACAATACAGAAAACATTATTAGAAATATGTGGACTCTTCCCGACGATGGATCTCCGAGACAGTTTTCTTGAGGGAAGTAAGTCTAAAGAAAATACAAAAAAGATTTTTGTTTAGGTAGTGTAGTAATTCTCCCTTGGTTTTTCTTCAGACTGCGGTTCTTTTCCAAGGGTTTTTAATTGAACCGAGTGTAGGTAGTTTGTAATTTTTAGGAGTAGGAACCACATGGTTGAGAAATTAATCGCAGCAATATCTCGAAACTTTGTGATGCCNACTGAACAAAATAGAAAAAATTATTAGAAATATGTGGACTCTTCCCGACGATGGATCTCCGAGACAGTTTTCTTGAGGGAAGTAAGTCTAAAGAAAATACAAAAAAGATTTTTGTTTAGGTAGTGTAGTAATTCTCCCTTGGTTTTTCTTCAGACTGCGGTTCTTTTCCAAGGGTTTTTAATTGAACCGAGTGTAGGTAGTTTGNAATAGTCAGTACTCTGGTTGTGACGCTTAGGCTCAATTTTTTGACTCTAGGATTAATACCTTAAATCGTGGATTCTTAAATTTGCTTAACTACTTTGACTGGAGTGTCGTAACAGAACCAATCCTGAATGAGTTACATGCCATGTCTGTGAGAGATTTTGTATGTATTCTATGCATTGCATTTGATGTCTAGAACTTGCCCTGTGTGTGTGCGAAGCGAAATAATAGTATTGTTCAGTCTAGGAAGTGACATAGGCATTTTTTTGTTAAGCCAGATATATAAAGTTTACCCACCTAATTGTTATTTGTCGTAGTTAACCCCGTTGAGCCTATAATCCTGTTTCTTTGGTAACCACATTACAAGCCATATCCGTTTGTTTGAATCGATCATATATTTGAACCTTATCACCTCTCGTAAGCACTGGAAATGTGATGAAGTATGGAAAAGTTAAAGTGTGGGGTGGTAGGTTGGCTTTTGAGTGGAACAACTGAAATAAGGAGAAAGGTGCATTGAAAAAAAAGAGTTGTGAATCGAAGCCATTTGAAAAGAAAAAAAAAGGAAAAAAAAAATGATAATAGTATATTGTATGAAAAACAAATATTGATGATGGTGGCTAGTGATATATGTGTGCNGTGCTTAGGGAGGTGTAAGTCACTCTTATATCTAAATGTATCCTACCCGTCCGCAGCCTACATTACAACCAAATAAAGTCCTACTTGATCCTAGACTGAATGAGCTCGATTAGTAGAGTATTACACTACGGGCAAGCCTATGGTGCATCTTTTGTGGCATATGAATATTATTTCTGAGAGTGAGTGAATTCTTTCTATCTTGAGTTCCCAAGTGTTCTTAAATTTCATTGTGTGTGGAACTAACTCTTTGATTTGGTGATGGAACATGATTCATGAAGGAAAGGTAATGTTGTTGACCTCTATGCAAGTTATTTTGGATTTGATTATTATGAGTATGAGTAGCTAATTTCTTTAATCTAGGGTTTTGGTGGAACCCGTTGGGGGATGAACTTATCGTGATATTAATATAGTTTGGTTGGTTGTTAATCTCTATTTGTTCAACTACGTTCTTGTTGTAGTTAATTGAAAGAATCCTCAATTAGCTGTGCCTATTTATTATGTATCTACTTGAGAGAGAGTGCATATTTAGGTAGTTGTTTGAACAACATCACTCCCGGAGTATAGACGAAAGTCATAACCGAAGGTTTAGAGGTTGGATTAGAAATAACGATACCTCGGGTGCAATCTAAAGTGAACTGTAATGCTATCTAGCTAGCGTAACTTGAGAGAGTGCGTCTAGTAAATTATCATAATTACTTGAGAGAGATTTATGATAACTAGAGTGTTCATGATTGATAGAGACAACTAATCAAACTATAGGAAGTATCCAAGAAAGAAGTTCACCGAAGGGGGAAACCGTAACCTTAGACCTTTATTCTAATTGTTTACACCGCATTGTTAGTTAATCTTTAGTTTATTAATTTTGTTCAGTAGAAGTAGTAAAACATTAACATTTGATATTCAAAATTCTTGAGAAAGTTGATTAAGTAAAAGTTCGTATTCTGACAGCTTGCTTGATACGTTAATTCCCTGTGGGATCGACTTTGGGCTTAATACCCCGGATTATCTTTGCAATGCCCGCTTAGTCTTTTATTAGACATAGTTGAGCGTGATCAAATTTTTGCGCCGTTGCCGGGGATTTAGCGGCGTTATCAATTAGAGTTGGAAGAAATACAAAATTCTTAAGTATAGTCAATTTTCATCTATACATTGAAATTTTAACGTTTGCTAACTTGGTTGTATAGGTGCATGCCTAGAAACTCATTTATCTTTTTTTAGCGTTTAGTTATATATTTAATAGTACTTATTGGTTATACTTATTTTAGCATGACCTATACAGTAATTTTAGATTATGTTATTTTTCATTATGACTTATTAATTAGCAATATTTGCTTTATGTAATTTTATTATCTTTGTTATTGAATATTTTAGTATAATGATATGCCTTATCTCATATTATATTATTGTGTTATCTTCTTACAAAATACATCATATAGTTGTATCTTACTAGGATTAAAAAAATATTTGGAGCACAAGTTACATATTTTGTGTTATGAAAACTTTACGGGAAAAAAACCTAAAAACCCGAAAAAACTCAAAATACCTGAGCAAAGGCGAGATTGAAAACCCCGATTTTGTTGGTTTGGTTAGGTTTATAGAGTTAAAAATCTGACATCATTGGTTTGGTTTGATAATTACAAAATTCGAACCAACTCGACCAATGTACACCCCTAATGAAAAGTTTGGGTGAGTTGTAAAGATGTGATTATGATCCATAAAAATAGATTAGCAAAGGAATGTAACAACCTTCTACTCGAAGATTGTTCTACTTTGAGGAAACATTAATCTGAGACTGTTGCTTTTTCTTGAATTATGGATGTTGAACAAGCAACTCATAATTAAAGAGCATTGGTCATGCTTTAATATATTCATACTTTAGTAAATGCGAAACCTGTTGGAACAAGACACATTACAATGAAGCATCTTTTCATTTGAATGAAGATTGAGGAAGAAGAGATCTAGCTCGTGTATTACAAGTCCGAGGATCAAGTTGATGATATTTTCACCAAAAGAAGAAATTAAAGAAGCTCCATAAGCAGGGATAGAGCTAGAGTTTAGGTTTCGTTCAGTGAAACTCAATAACATTGGTTCGAATTTTGTACTTATCGAGAAAAATTTATTAAATATATACAAATTATTAATTTTATAATCTAGTAACTTAAAATGATTAAAATTCTAAACTCATAAATTTCAAATCCTAGTTCCGCTTATGTCCTTAATTAAGCTATTTGGAATTCAAGAATAATACATAATATTGAGGTGGAGTACTGTAGGAAATGGTACAACATAATATATGAAAGAGGGGTATTTTAGTCATTTCACTGGTTAGTAAATTAGAAGTCAATATTACGTTTAGGAAGTTAGTTAAAGGTTAATAGTTAATTAATTAGTTAATTAAGCTAACCTAACTAGTCTATATAAAGAACAAAATTTGTATTGTAAACATAATTTTGAGAAATGAAAATAAAGGATTTCATTATTTCTGTTTCGTTCATTCCTGTTTCTCTCTCTATTTTCTCTCTTCTTTAACTGTTCGATCTTCTTCTTCCTATTCACTGTTACATTGCTATAATTGTACCTACAATTTCATGGTATCAGAGCATTGAGCAAAGACTAATTGCTCAGTAAACAATTTTTGTTTTTTTTTGTTTTGTTCCGCAAAATTATCAGTTCTTCATCTGCAAATTCTTGAAGTCTGTCATCAATGGCGACTGACAATGGTATAACTCCAGATGGAACTCAATATGTACATGCAACAATTGGTTCGCAAGGAATTGCTGGAAATCAAGTTATAAGAATTGATTACAATCACCCTTTGTTTCTGTCGCCAACAGACGTAAGTGGAATTTAGATTATATCCTTTCAATTGACGGGAATTGAAAATTACTCGATGTGGTATCGATCAATGAGAGTAGCACTGCTGAGTAGAAACGAATTGGGACTGGTTGATGGATCTTGTTCGAAAGAAAAATTCCCGGAATGCAATTGAAATCACTGGGAAAGAGTTAATGCTATAGTATTATCTTGGATCTTGAACTATGTTGCAAGTGGTTTACTTAGGGGTATAACGTACGTTTCTAGTGCTCAAGCAGTGTGGAGTGATCTGCATGAGAGGTTTAATAAAGTAGATGGATCAATGTCGTTCAACTTGCATAAGGAAATGGCTACACACTGACTCAAGAAACATCATCTGTTTCTGTGTATTTTTCGAAACTTAAGGACTTATGGGAAGAGTTTGAGGCTCTTGTTCCTTCCCCTGGTTGTGACTGTGAAAGATCTAGGGAGTTTGTAACACATTTGCAGAAGTTGAAATTGTTTCAATTCTTGATGGGGTTGAACGAGTCTTATAGTTAAGCAAGAAGCCAAATCTTGATGATGAGAACACCAATTGCGAATCAAGCGTATGGTTTAATAATTAGTGAGGAAGGACAAAGGTCTGTGGCTGCTACTGCACGTCTGTTGGGTGAATATCCTGCAATGGCTGCAAGCCACTATGATGTGGCGATGTACACCAGAACTGGACATGGAGGAAATCATAAGTTCAGGAAGAATTATAATGTGCAGTGTGAGTTCTGCAAAATGAAAGATCATAGCAAAGAAAATTGCTATAATATTGTGGGCTATCCTCAAGAATTCAAGAATAGGAAGAAAGGGGGAGTTAGTGTTGGTAATGTAGCCTATAATGTAATGGCTAAAAGTAATGTTCAATTTAGAAACATTGGATTTGATGGATTCAATGAGGGGAATTCTCAGATAAATCAGTCCCTAACTGTAGGAAATGCAATTAGTCAAGGTTCAAAATATGCTAATACAGAGATGGGACATGGAGCCTCTTCTACTCAGTTAAATGTTCAAGGATTGCCACCTATAACAACCTGCACTTTCTCTAAGGAGCAATATGAGAAAATCCTGCAAATTCTGAATAAGTCTTCAAGAGTTAATGAGTCTGAAACTCCTATAGCTAATGCAGCAAGTATTGGCCTTGCTTTCTTAGCCTCTACTAGTTCACAAGAGTGGATAATTGATACTGGTGCCACAAATCATATGGTGGCTGATGTAAAATTATTGAATAAGAATTTTGTTGTGCAACCAGAATTCCCAAAGAGGGTACTTTTACCTAATGGAGATATTACACATGTGGCTCATACTGGTTCTAGTAATATTACCAATAGTATTACTATCTCAAATGTGTTTCATATACCTCAGTTCAAGTATAATTTGCTATATGTTTCTAAGGTCACTAAAGAGTTAATGTGCCCAGTTGCCTTCTTTCCTGATTTTTGTATTTTTCAGGATCTCTTCAATGGGAAGGTGAGAGAGATTGGTAGAGAAGACAGTGAATTATACATACTCAGTGGAAGTTTACATATAGTTAGATCCAGTGAAGAAGTTCTTTGTGCAGCAAATGAATCACCAGTAATAGTTGAAATCAAAACTGATGAAGATATAGATCTTTGGCATAAAAGATGTGGTCACATATCAGTATCAGTACTCAGAAGAATACTTTCTTCTATAAAGACTGAAATAATAGCTGAAAAGATAGAAAAATGTACAGTATGTCCATGTGCAAAACAAACAAGGTTACCTTTTTCAATTAGCAATACAAAGTCTACTGTTTGTTTTGAGTTAGTTAATCTTGATTTTTGGGGCCTAATAAGATTCCTACATTTGATGGAAACAAATATTGTTTTAACAGTTGTGGATGACTATACTAGGTTTACTTTGATTGCTGAAATTAAATCCAGATGTGAGCACTATATTACAGAAATTTATTCCATTAATCAAGACTCAGTTTGAAAAGTCAATCAAAGTAATTAGAACTGATAATGGTACTGAGTTTGTGAACTTTGTGTGTGAAAGCTTGTTCAGCAACCTAGGAATTATTCATCAAAATTCCTGTGCCTACACTCCTCAATAAAATGGAGTGGCTGAGAGGAAGCTCAGACACATTTTAGAGGTTACAAGAGCCATTAGATTTCAGACAAATATACCAATCAAATTCTGGGGGCAATGTGTGTTAAGTGAATCATACCTAATTAATAGAATGCCAAGCACAGTTATATGCAATCAAACATCATATGAAATATTATTTGGTAAGAAACCCAAAATAAGTCATTTAAGAGTTTTGGGATGTTTAGCCTATGCCAAAATAGTTCAAGAACATGACAAGACGAAGCCTAGAGTAAGGATGACAGTTCACATGGGCTATGCTACAGATCAAAAGGGGTATCTACTATATGATTTAGATAACAAGTATTTTTTGATAAGAAGAGATGTCAGCTTCAGGGAAGACATATTCCTATTTAAACAGAATGCTGAAAAATCCACTACCACAACAATATTTGCTCATGATGATAGTGTCCAGCAGATACTCTATGAGGCAACACATAGTCAATTACTTACAAATTCTAATCAAAGAATAGCCGAGTCAGATGAATACCATAATACTTCAACCTTTGAACCAATTGATCACTCAAATGGAAAAAACTTCGACGCTCAGCTATCAATTCATTCATGAGAATCAAGTCAAACATATCACAGAATTGAGTCTAAACAGTCAGGTATGGTTCCTTCTACTCAACCAATTCATATTAGCTCTACAGATCAGACAGAGCTCAGAAAATCTCAAAGAGATAAAAGACCTTCTATTTGGCTTCAAGATATTTTATCTCTCAACATTCATCAAGACACACCCTATGCTCTAAATAAGTACATCAGTTATGAAAATGTTTCACCTAAGTATCAAGCTTATACCTCTGCTATATCTTCAGTCATAAAGCCTAACTCCTATGCAAAAGCTATCAAAGATCTTAGGTGGATAGAATCAATGAAAGTTGAAATTAAAGCTTTACAAGATAATCATACATGAGATATTGTTAGTTTACCAGAAGGGAAACATCCAATAGGGTGTAAATGGATATATAAGTGTAGTGACCCGGTCCGTCGTTACGTAGAACCTTCATTATAATTGATGTTATTGACTTTTCATAGGTTGGTTATTCTGTTATTGATGTGTTAGAGTTGATAGGCTTGAAATCGAATGGTTGTAGTGAGAGTTCAGTCATTCAGCCTTTAAAAACTACCTTAAAATGGGAAAAAATTCAACTGAGAGTTGACTTATTGGTAAACGACCTTGGAATGCGGATTTTATGGTTCGGATAGCTTCGTTAGGTGATTTGGGACTTAGAAGTGTGTTCAGAATAATTCTGTGATGTCCTATGTAGAATTAGGCTTGAATTGGCTAAAGTTAGTTTTTGGTGATTTTCAGTCGGCAGTGGAAATAGGCTATCAGGGTCGGAATGGAATTCCGACAGTTGGAACAGGTTCGTAATGTCATTTTGGATATGTCTGTAAAATTTCAGGTCAATCGGAGTTGTTTTGGATTGTTTCGGCATCATTGGTGGATTTTAGAATTATCAAAGTTCTTAAGCTTGAATCCGATGTAAATTTGATGTTTTGATGTTAGTTTTGGTGTTTTGAGAGTGAAACTAAGTTTGAATGATGTTATGGGATATGTTTGTAAGTTTGGTTGGGGTCCCGAGGGGCTCGGGATTGATTTCAGATGGTTAATGGCATTTTTGGACTTATAGAATTGCTGGTTTTTCTGATTTTTGTGCAGCAGGGATCTGTGCATCACAATCGCACGGCAAAGGCTGCGATCGCGTAGAACACTCTGAGGGCCAGGAAAAAATGTGCATCATGATCGCGTGAATCGGGGTGCGATCGCGTAGGTTTGGAAGAAGGTGAAGTGCGATCGCGTGGGCTAGGTCGCAATCGCGTAGGGTCATGACATGCGCGTGGGGGTGAGATCAATTGGTCTTCGCGATCGCGTGCGTCTGGTTGCAATCGCGTGGGGTTGAGCTGCTGTGAAGCGAGGTCGCGTGTCTTATGCCGCGATCGCAATGGGTAAAGTGGGGGCCAGGGAATTTTGTCTTCGCAATCGCGTGAGGACTTCCGCAATCGCAGTGAAGAAATCACTGGGCAGTATATAATTAAACCCTCCGCGACTTAAACCCTTTTTACACCATTTTTGTACGGACAGAGAGCTTTGGGGGCGATTTTTGAAGAGGGAAATCAATGTTCTTCATAGAGGTAAGTGTTTTGATAATTAAAACTCGTTTATGGGTGATTATAGAACATAATCTCAGTATTAATTCATGAAAATCAGTAGAATAAGGTGGGTTTAGGGCTTGAGATTTTGAGACCTTTAGGGATTGATTTGAGGGGTCAAACGAACTCCGATTTTAGCGTTCTTTATATGTACGGACTCGTGTGATGATGAAGAACAGTTTTGTTAAAAAATTTGAGTTTCGGGACGCGGGCCCGGGAGTCGGGTTTTGACCAATTTCGAGTTTTTAAGCTAAATTTGATATTTTTCGATTGGAATTTATTCCTTAAGCATAAAATGATGATAAAAATCTGAACTTGGTAGATTTGGAGCCTTCAGAAGTTGATACGAGAGGCAAGCGTGTTGCGGAATAGTTTCCGGGCTAGTTTTGAGGTGAGTAATGTCTTTAAATCCTGTCCTGAGGGTATGAAATCCCGGACTATGCACCATTTCACGGGTTTTGAAATGCAAAGGTTGAAACTTTGGAAATATATTTCCTATTTAGGCGACTATTGAGTTGCGTCGCCTACTTTTAAGCCTATGCTTAACTAGTATTATTTTATTATAATATGATTTGGGTTGTAAGCCATGTTTGGGGCCTAGTGCCGATCTGTATACCTCTTGGGGGGGTTTTTTACTATATTTTACTCATTGATATGCTATGATTTTACACTCAGTCTTTTCCTGATAAACTGTATTGACACTCATAGTATTTTGATACTATTTATTGAAAAATGAAACACTGTTTTGGGTCGAGAACCCGGTATGTTTATGGCCTAAAGGAAAATTGAGAGTGTCTGACTGAGTGAGGCTTTCAGGCCTATATTGTGAGGAGGCTTTCAATCCTTATGAGAGGTGATGAGGCTTTCAGGCCTCAGGAGTGTGGTGAGGAGGCTTTCAGGTCTCAGGAGTGTGGTGAGGAGGCTTTCAGGCCTTAGCAGAGTGGTGAGAAGGCTTTCAGGCCTTATGTTATTATTGCGCTTGGGCTGTAGGAGCCCCTCTGGAGTCTGTACACACCCCCAGTGAGCGTCGATACTGATTGAGTGATGATTGCCCGCGGGGCTGATACTGTGTGATGATTGATACTGAGCGATGATTGATACTGAGTGATTGAGAGAATGCCTGAGGGGAAACTGTTAAAAGAAATGATTTTGGCCCGAGGGGCAGATTTATGATGATTTTACTAAGTTTTCGAACTATGATTTACCTCGTTTTCAAACTGATTTTTACTGAGAGTTTTACTGAGGTATACTGATATTACACTTGCTTCAAAGGATTTCTGGAAACTAATTTCGAACTTATTATTTGATGAATACTACATGGTGACTTGGTGTTTTACTGGTTTGTGAAATTTTGTATTTGTACTGTGTGTTTTATAATTCTCAGACTGTGATTAATTTTCATTACTACTGAGTTGGCGTACTCATAAATACTCCCTATGCCTCTGTGCACAGATTCAGGTGACGGTCTGGAGCAGTAGTTGTCCATTGCTTGTAGTTGCAGATTTCACGAGATTTCGAGGTAGTTGTCCAGCGTCCACAACTTCTCCACTTCCCTCCCTTGTTATGTTTTTAGCATTTGATTCAGAGACATATATTATAGTTTTAGTAGAGTTAGATTTATCTATTCTTAGATGCTAATGACTATTGACTCCAGTCTTGGGAGGTTTTGTTTAGAGTTGTTAGACTATTATTAGGACGCTAAAGACTTAAATAAATTATTTCTATGCTATGGTTGCTGCTTATTATATAATTGTGAACTTTCATAATTGAACAAATGCGTAGTAAGGTGATGGTTGGCTAGCGTAGTTCCACGATAGGCACCATCATGGCCTGTTAAGATTTGGGGTCGTAACAAGTTGGTATCGTAGCTCTATGTTACATAGGACTCAACGGTCATGAGAAGGTTCAGTAGAGTCTTGCGGATCGGTACAGAGACGTCTGTACTTATCTTCGAGATGCTGAAGAACTCTTAGGAAACATCTATATCTTTTTGAACTCTTTCGTGCCAATCTATTGATTCTAGAAATCTAAACTTATGTTGTTTCATTCTCTCACAGATGGTGAGGACACGCAATACCGATCAGGGTGACCAGGCACCAACCAGACTCACAAGGGGTCGGGGACGTGGTAGAGCTGGGGGACCTACCTGTGCAGCAGCCGGGATAGTGCCACAAGATCCCCCTATCGTTCAGGATCAGGTTCCCGCCGACGTTTCTCCAGCGGGACAGGCTCAGGCACCTGTTGTGCCTATTGTTATTCCGGGTCTTCAGGAGACCCTGGCTCAGATATTAACGGTGTGTTCCAGTTTAGCTCATGCAGTGGCTATGACCACTACTGTCAAAGTAGCTCAGGCCGGGGGAGACAATCAGACTCCAGCTGCCCGGGCACCTGAGCCAGTTATACGAGGTATCCAGGCGCTAGGAGCAGACCCAGATCATCCAGTTGCTTCAGTTCAGGGTTATGTGGTCCCTGCTATGCCTGAGGATGAGCAGCGTAGGTTG
Source organism: Nicotiana knightiana (assembly GCA_005239525.1). Taxonomy (NCBI): domain Eukaryota; kingdom Viridiplantae; phylum Streptophyta; class Magnoliopsida; order Solanales; family Solanaceae; genus Nicotiana; species Nicotiana knightiana. The sequence goes on along the minus strand of ML410074.1, from coordinate 13,464 downwards.
GAGATGTTCAGAAGACTTCAGCCTCCGACCTTCAGTGGTACAGAGGGCGAGGATACCCAAGGGTTTCTAGATAAGTTCTAGAGGATACTACGTATTGCAGGTATTTTGGAGACCAGTGGGGTCTCATTTGCTACATTCCAGTTTGCGGGTGCTGCTTTTACTTGGTGGGAATCATTCGAGAGGCGTGGGCCGGTTGGTTCAGCACCTCTTACCTGGCAGCAGTTCTCCACGATATTTTTGGAGAAATATGTTCCTCAGTCCCACACAGAGGAGCAACGCAGGCAGTTTGAGCAACTGCGTCAGGGAGAGTTATCAGTCATCTAGTATGAGATGAGGTATTCAGAGTTAGCTCGGCATGCTTCGGAGTTATTCCCTACTGATAGGGAGCGTATCAGGAGATTTGTGGATGGTCTCTCATATCAGCTTAGGATTTTTATGACCAAAAAGAGGGTGTATGGAGCCACGTTTGAGCAGGTTGTTAATATAGCTCTAGACATTGAGTCGGTTCGCAGGCAGGAGCGGGAGGAGAGAGAGGCTAAGAGGCCTCGGGGATCAGGTAATTTCAGTTGTGCTCCTCCCAGAGGGAAATTTCAGCCTAACAGAGGTCGTCCATTTAGACCTCCGCAGCCAGCTCGCCCATCTTACAGTGGTGTATCGTCGGGGCAGGGTCCTCACAATTCTCATCAGGGACATTCATCTTTTAGTGCCCTTCCAACTAAGAGCTCCGCACGAGCATCATCTTATCAGGGTTCTTTCATGTGTGGTTTATCTGGTAGTTATCAGGGTGGCAGAGGTTCCCGTTCATTTTAATCTCCAGCTCCAGGCAGTTGTTATGAGTGCAGAGAGTTCGGGCATGGGTGGAGGCATTGTCCCCGTCGTCCTAGCAGTTCATCCCAGCAGAGGGTTCAACCCTCGACTTCAGCCCCAGTCACTTCACCACCTACCCAGGTAGTTAGGGGTGGTGGTCAGGCAGCTAGAGGCAACACTAGAGGGGGAGGTCGAGGAGGTGGAGGCCAGGCACGTATTTATTCACTTCTGGCTAGGCCTGATGCTATGGCCTCAGATGCGGTGATCACAGGTACTATTTCGGTTTGTCACACTGATGTTTTGGCTTTATTTGACCCTGGTTCCACGTACTCTTATGTCTCATCCTATTTTGCTCATTTCCTGAATATGCCTCGTGAGTATTTAGTTAGATCTGTTCATGTTTCGACTTCGGTGGGTGATACTACTATTATGGACCGTGTGTATCGGTCGTGTCTTATATCTATTGGGGGTCTAGAGACCCAAGTGGGCTTGATGTTAGTAAGTATGGTCGATTTTGATGTAATTCTGGGTATGGATTGGTTATCCCTATGTTATGTTATTCTTGATTGTCACGCTAAGACCGTGGTCCTAGCTATGCCCGGAGTTTCGAGAGTTGAGTGGAAAGGGTCTATAGAGCACGTGCCTAGCAGAGTGATTTCGTATTTAAAGGCTCAGCGTATGGTTGAGAAAGGGTGTGAGTCCTATCTTTATTTTGTGAGGGATGTTAGTAGTGAGACTCCATCTGTTGATTCTATTCCCGTAATCCGTGATTTTCTGGACGTATTTCCTGTAGACCTTCCAGGCATGCCACCTGACAGGGATATTGACTTGGTGCCCGACACTCAGCCTATTTCTATTCCACCTTACCGTATGGCACCAGCAGAGTTGAAAGAACTGAAGGAGCAGCTTCAGTAAATCTTAGATAAGGGGTTCATTCGACCTAGTATGTCGCCTTGGGATGTGCCGGTGTTGTTTGTGAAAAAGAAGGATGGCTCCATGCGTATGTGCATTGATTATAGATAGCTGAATAAGTTTACGGTGAAGAACCGGTATCCTTTACCTCGTATTGATGACTTATTTGATCAGCTTCAGGGAGCTAAGGTGTTCTCCAAGATTGACTTAAGGTCTGGGTATCATCAGCTGAAGATTCGGGATTCTGACATTCCGAAGACTGCTTTCAGGACCAGATACGGTCATTATGAGTTTCTGGTTATGTCATTTGTGCTGACCAACGCCCCAGCCGCATTCATGAAATTGATGAACGACATGTTTCAGCCTTACCTTGATTCGTTTGTCATTGTGTTCATTGATGACATCCTGGTTTATTCTCGTAGCCAGGAAGAGCATGCTCAGCACTTGAGGGTTGTGTTATAGATATTGAGGGAGGAGAAACTTTATGAAAAGTTCTCCAAGTGTGATTTTTGGCTTGGTTCAGTGGCTTTCTTGGGGCACGTGGTGTCTAGTGAGGGTATTCAGGTTGATCCGAAGAAGATTGAGGCGGTGCAAAGTTGGCCCGGACCGTCCTCAGCTACATAGATTCGGAGTTTTCTTGGTTTAGCGAGTTATTACCATCGTTTTGTGGAGGGATTCTCTTCTATTGCTTCACCTTTGAATAGATTCACCCAGAAGGGTGCTCCATTCATATGGTCTGACGAGTGTGAGGAGAGCTTTCAGAAGCTCAAGTCAGCATTGACCACAACTCCGGTTTTGGTGTTGCCTACTGGTTCGGGTTCTTACACAGTCTATTGTGATGCTTCTAGAGTTGGTTTGGGAGCGGTGTTGATGCAGGACGGTAGGTTGATTGCCTACGCGTCGAGACAATTGAAGGTGCACGAGAAGAATTACCCAGCGCACGATCTTGAGTTGGCTGCCATTGTTCATGCCTTAAAGATTTGGCGGCATTACTTGTATGGGGTATAGCGTGAGATTTTCACTGATCATCGTAGCTTGCAGTATCTGCTAAGGCAGAAGGACTTGAATTTGCGTTAGAGGAGATGGTTAGATCTTCTCAAGGATTACGATCTTACTATTTTGTATCACCCGAGGAAGGCCAATGTAGTGGCCGATGCCTTGAGTCGCAGAGCCGAGAGTTTAGGGAGCCTAGCTTACCTTTCAGCAGCAGAGCGACCATTAGCACTTGATGTTCAGGCTTTAGCGAGACAGTTGGTGAGATTGGATTTGTTAAACCCTCCACGGGTGGCAGCTAACATGGTTTCCCGGTCTTCTTTATTTGATCAGATTAAGACATGACAATATTATGACCGCCACTTGTTAGTTCTTCAAGATAGAGTTCGTCGGGGTGATGCCCGGGATGTGACTATTGGTGATGACGGAGTTGTGAGGATGCAGGGCCATATTTGCATGCCGAATGTGGATGGTATTCGAGAGTTGATATTAGTAGAGGCTCACAGTTCGCGGTATTCTATTCATCCGGATGCCACGAAGATGTACCAGGATCTGAGACAGCAGTATTGGTGGAGGCGGATGAAGAGAGATATTGTTGAGTATGTAGCACGGTGTCTCAACTGCCAGCAGGTCAATTATGAGCACCAGAGACTAGGTGGATTACTTCAGAGGTTAGATATTCCGGAGTGGAAGTGGGAGCGGATTACTATGGACTTTGTAGTTGGGCTTCCACGGACTTCGAAGGATTTTGATGCGATTTGGGTCATTGTGGATAGATTGACCAAGTCCATGCATTTCATTCCTGTCAGTACTACTTAACTTCAGAGCGGTTAGCTGGTATTTACATTAAGGAGATTGTCCGGTTGCATGGAGTTCCGATTTCTATTATTTTTGACAGAGGTACCCAGTTCACATCTCAGTTCTGGAGGGCCGTACAGAGAGGTATGGGTACTGATGTAGAGTTGAGCACTGCATTTTACCCTCAGATCGACGGGCAGTCGGAACGTACTATTCAGATTTTGGAGGACATGCTACGGGCTTGTGTGATTGATTTTGGTGGTTCATGGGATCAGTTTCTGCCACTAGCGGAGTTTGCATATAATAACAGCTACCAGTCCAGTATTCAGATGGCCCCGTATGAGGTTTTATATGGTAGGAGATGTAGATCTCCGGTTGGTTGGTTTGAGCCTGGTGAGGCTAAGTTATTGGGCACAGATTTGATTCAGGATGCATTGGAGAAGGTGAAGTTGATTCAGGAGCGACTTCGCACGGCGCAGTCTAGGCAGAAGAGTTATGAGGACCGGAAGGTTCGGGATGTGTCTTTTATGTAAAGTGATAATGTAATGCTAAAGGTATCACCCATGAAGGGTGTTATGAGGTTCGGAAAGAGAGGAAAGTTAAGTCCATGGTTTATTGGTCCTTTTGAGGTGCTTCAAAAGGTTGGAGAGGTGGCTTATAGACTTGCCTTGCCGCCCAGCCTATCGAATGTTCATCCGGTATTTCATGTGTCGATGCTCAAAAAATATGTTGGTGACCTGTCTCATGTGTTAGACTTCAGCACAGTTCAGCTCGAGGATAATATGTCATATGAGGTTGATCCAGTAGCTATTTTAGCTCGCGAGGTTAGAAAGTTGAGGTCTAAGCATATAGCATCAGTAAAGGTGCAGTGGAGAGGTCAGCCAGTGGAGGAGGCTACTTGGGAGACTGAGCGGGAGATGCAGAGCAAATATCCCCACTTGTTTGAGACTCCAGGTATGTTTCTAGACCCGCTCGAGGACAAACGTTTGTTTAAGATGGGGAGAATGTAACGAACCGGTCCATTGTTACGTAGAACCTGCATTATAATTGTTGTTATTGACTTATCATAGGTTGGTTATTCTGTTATTGATGTGTTAGAGTTGATAGGCTTGAAATCGAATGGTTGTAGTGAGAGTTCAGTCATTCAGCCTTTAAAAACAGCCTTAAAATGAGGGGGGCAAAGTCAACTGAGAGTTGACTTATTGCTAAACGACCTGAGAATACGCATTTTATGGCTCGGATAGCTTCGTTAGGTGATTTGGGACTTAGGAGTGTGTTCAGAATAATTTTGTGATGTCCGGTGTAGAATTAGGCTTGAATTGACGTAAGTTAGTTTTTGGTGATTTTCGGTCGGCAGGGGAAAATAGGCTATTAGGGTCGGAATGGAATTCCGACAGTTGGAACAGTTTCGTAATGTCATTTTGGATATGTCTGCAAAATTTCAGGTCAATCAGAGTTGTTTTGGATAGTTTCGGCATCATTGGTGGATTTTAGAAATATCAAAGTTCTTAGGCTTGAATCCGATGTAAATTTGGTGTTTTGATGTTAGTTTTGGTGTTTTGAGAGTGCAACTAAGTTTGAATGATGTTATGGAATATATTGGTAAGTTTGTTTGGGGTTCCGAGGGGCTCGGGGTTGATTTCGGGTGGTTAACGGGCATTTTTAGACTTAGAGAATTGCTGGTTTTTCTGGTTTTTGTGCAGCAGGGATCTGTGCATCGCGATTGCATGGCAAAGGCTGCGATCGCGTAGAATACTCTGAGGGCCAGGAAAAATTGTGCATCGCGATCACGTGAATCGGGGTGCGATCGCGTAGGTTTGGAAGAAGGTGAAGTGGGATCGCGTGGGCTTGGTCGCGATCGCGTAGGGTCATGACAGGCGCGTGGGGGTGAGGTCACTTGGTCTTCGCAATCGCGTGCGTCTGGTTGCGATCGAGTGGGGTTGAGATGCTTTGAAGCGCGGTCACGTGGCTTATGCCGCGATCGCAATGAGTAAAGTGGGGGCCAGGGAATTTTGTTCTTCGCGATCGCGTGAGGTCTTCCGCGATCGCAGTGAAGAAATCACTAGGCAGTATATAATTAAACCCTCCGCGACTTAAACCCTTTTTACACCATTGTTGTATGGACAGAGAGCTTTGGGGATGATTTTTGAAGAGGGAAATCAGTGTTCTTCATAGAGGTAAATGTTTTGATCATTAAAAATCATTTATGGGTGATTATAGAACATAATCTCAGTATTAATTCATGAAAATCAGTAGAATAAGGTGGGTTTAGGATTTGAGATTTTGAGACCTTTAGGGATTGATTTGAGGGGTCAAACGAGCTCCGATTTTAGCGTTCTTTATATGTACGGACTCGTGAGATGATGAAGAACAGTTTTGTATAAAAATTTCTGAGTTTTGGGACGCGGGCCCGGGAGTCAGGTTTTGACCAATTTCGGGTTTTTTGAGATAAATTTGATATTTTTCGATTGGAATTTATTCCTTAAGCATAAATTGATGATAAAAATCTAAACTTGGTAGATTTGGAGACTTCGGAAGTTGATACGAGAGGCAAGCGTGTTGCGGAATAGTTTTCGGGCTAATTTTGAGGTAAGTAATGTCTTTAAATGCTGTCTTGAGGGTATGAAACCCCAGACTATGCACCCTTTCACGGGTTTTGAAATGCAAAGGTTGAAACTTTGGAAATATATTTCCTATTTAGGCGACTATTGAGTTGCTAAACCGACTTTTAAGCCTATGCTTAACTAGTATTATTTTATTATGACATGATTTGGGCTGTAAGCCATGTTTGGGGCCTAGTGCCGATCTGTTTACCCCTTGGGGGTTGTGTTTACTATATTTTCCTCACGATATGCTCTGATTTTACACTCAGTATTTTCCTGATAAATTGTTTTGACACTCAGAGTATTTTGATACTACTTATTGAAAAATGAAACACTATTTTGGGTCGAGGACCTGGTATGTTTATGGCCTAAAGGAAAATTGAGAGTGTATGACTGAGTGAGGCTTTCAGGCCTATATTGTGAGGAGGCTTTCAGGACTTATGAGAGAGGTGAGGAGGCTTTCAGGCCTCAGGAGTGTGGTGAGGAGGCTTTCAGGCCTCAGGAGAGTGGTGAGAAGGCTTTCAGGCCTTATGTTATTATTGTGCTTGGGCTGTAGGAGCCCCTCCGGAGTCTGTACACACCCCCAGTGAGCACCGATACCGATTGAGTGATGATTGCCCCCGGGGCTGATACTGAGTGATGATTGATACTGAGCTATGATTGATACTGAGTGATTGAGAGAATGCCTGAGGGGAACTGTTACAAGAAATAATTTTGGCCTGAGGGGCAGATTTATGATGATTTTACTAATTTTTTGAACTATAATTTACTTCGTTTTCAAACTGATTTTTACTGAGAGTTTTACTGAGGTATACTGATATTACACTTGCTTCAAAGGATTTCTAGAAACTGTTTTCGAACTTATTATTTGATGAATATTGCATGGTGACTTGGTGTTTTACTGGGTTTGTAAATTGTGTATCTGTAATGTGTGTTTTATAATTCTCATACTGTGATTTATTTTCATTACTACTGAGTTGGCGTACTCATAAAGACTCTCTGTGCCTCTGTGCACAGATTCAGGTGACGTTCTGGAGTAGTAGCTGTCCATTGCTTATAGTTGCAGATTTCACGGGATTTCGAGGTAGCTGTCCAACGTCCACAGCTTCTCCACTTCCCTTCCTTATTATGTTTTTAGCATTTGATTCAGAGACATATATTATAGTTTTAGTAGAGTTAGATTTATCTATTCTTAGATGCTCATGACTATTGACTCCAGTCTTAGGAGGTTTTGATTAGAGTTGTTAGACTATTATTAGGACGCTAAAGACTTAACTAAATTATTTCTATGATATGGTTGCTGCTTATTATATAATTGTGAACTTTCATAATTGAACAAATGCGTAGTAAGGTGATGGTCGGCTAGCCTAGTTCCACGATAGGTGCCATCTCGGCCTGTTAGGACTTGGGGTCGTGCCAATAAGACTAAGTACAAAGCCATAGGGGGCGTGGAAAGATTCAAAGCTAGATTAGTGGCTAAAGGATTTAGTCAACAAGAAGGCATTGACTATCAAGAAATATTCAGTCATGTTGTGAAAATGAAGATAGTCAGAACTGTTCTAGCTATTGCAGCTCAATAATAGTGGCATATACATCAAAGGGATGTATACAATGCCTTCCTTTAGGGTGATCTTTATGATGAAATTTATATGCAAATACCACAGGGCTTTAACAGTCAGAGGGAGAAAAAATCAGTATGTCGACTTGTTAAATCCCTATATGGTCTGAAGCAAGCTCCAAGATAATGGAATGCAAAATTAACTGAGGCTTTACTAGGTTACTCATTTCAACAAAGTCATTTTGATCACTCTCTATTTTTCAAGAAAACTTCTGAGGGTACAACTATAGTACTTGTGTATGTGGATGATATGCTCATCATAGGAGACAGTGCCAACTTAATACAAAAGACCAAAACAACTTTACAAAGTACTTTCAAAATGAAAGACTTAGTTGAGCTAAAATTCCTAGGCATTGAACTTTCTAGATCCAAACAATGAATTTTGATGCATCAAAGAAAATATGCTCTAGAAATCTTCTCTGAAACTGGTCTAGGAGCTGCTAAACCAGCTATCACTGCTATGGATTACAACATAAAGTTTACGACAAAGGAATATAATGATAATATCAAGACAAATAAAGCAGAAACCATTATTGAAGACAAAGATTTGGAGGATCACACTTCTTATCAAAGGTTGATAGGAAAACTACTCTATATCACCATGACTCGACCAGATATTGCTTTTAGTGTTCAAACTCTCAGTCAATTTCTTCAAAATCCTAAAAGATCTCACATGGAGGCAGCACTCAGAGTGGTAAGGTATTTGAAGAAACAACCTGGTCAAGGTGTTCTTTTGTCCAGCAGTTCAAACAATACAGTCGTGGGATTCTGTGATGCTGATTAGGCTTCATGTCCTTACACCAGAAAGTCGATTACAGGTTACTTAATTAAACTTGGAGATTCATTAATATCTTGTAAGTCTAAGAAACAAACTACTATTTCAACAAGTTCAGCAGAAGCTGAATATCGCAGTATTGCAGCAACAGTTGCAGAGATAATCTGGATAATTGGTCTACTTAAAGAGATTGATTTCCAAATCAAGCTACCAGTTGATATTTACAGTGACAGCAAGGCAACAATGTATATTGCAGCTAATCCAGTATATCATGAAGGGGAATAAACACATTGAAATCGATTGCCATTTCATTAGAGAAAAAAATATTGCAAGGGCTTGTTACAACAAAGTATATTCATACAAAAGATCAACCAGCAGATATGTTAACAAAAGGTCTCAACAAAGTTCAACATGAATACCTTTGCTCCAAGCTAAGAGTTTACAACATATTTGCACTACCTAGCTTGAGGGGGAGTATAGGAAATGGTATAACATAATATATGAAAAAGGGGTATTTTAGTCATTTCACTGGTTAGTAGTTAGAAGTCAATATTACGGTTAGGAAGTTAGTTAAAGGTTAATAGTTAGTTAATTAGTTAATTAAGCTAATCTAACTAGTCTATATAAAGAGCAAAATCTGTATTGTAAACATAATTTTGAGAATGAAAATAAAGGATTTCATTATTTTTGTTTCGTTCATTCCTCTTTCTCTCTCTATTTTCTCTCTTCTTCAACTGATCAATCTTCTTCTTCCTCTTCACTGTTACATTGTTGTAATTGTACCTACAATTTCAAGTACTGTCGAGTGTCTTTGGGAAATCAAGAGGTCTCTATTGCATTTATATATGCGAAAATGTGCAAGTGAAGTATATATAGAAACAAGAAAACGAAATACAATTGCTAATGAAACAAGAGTAGCACGTACCAATAAAATGACTACAATCCCCTCTTAATTAAGTTATTACAATCCATATAACTTGCCTAAACTTTTTGGCTAGGATTTATTCGACATTTCAATTTTCATTGATCATTATACTTAAATAAGTCAATAAAATTATATAAATCTTCTAGTATATATCAAATTATACATTAAGTAGGGGTAGCTCACTTGTAGAATTTCACCGAGCGTGTTGTATATATAGACCAAACAATTGAACACACTGATTTATGATTTTTCAAATCCTTTCCCCTTAGGCTTCCGGCGCTGGGGCTCGTTCTGTAAAAGCGACTTCAGCAGCTGCTGGCGCTTCTACTTCAGCAGCTTCAGCTGGAGTTGCAACTTCAGCCACAGCTGGGGCTGCTACTTCAGCAACAACTTCTGTTGTTGGGGCTTCGACTTCAGGAGCAACTTCCTGTGCTGGGATTTCAACCTTGAAAATCACAAATTTTTTCGTTAGTGACACAAGTAGGTACTAAGTGAGTAATATTTTTCATTATTTTTTAAAAAATAACGACTATTGGCTATGGATTTGAATCTCATAAAGAATCATGAAGTGATGAAGGATCATTTCAAAACTATAATTAAATAAATAAAAGTGTGTTCTGTATAATTGTTTAAATTTTTAAATGAGATAGTCACAAATAGTAACGGATCTACAAAATAGACTTTTATTCACGTGAACACATGATCAACCCCTCCAAACAGGGTATATTGTATACGTAATTCCTCGAGCACCCATTACTTCAAATTCTGGATCCGTCATTAGTCACAAACTTTAACAATGCAATAATCAATATTTTAAAAAAAACTAGTACCTGATCAAGACTGGCCATTGGAAAGGGAGGAATGAACTCTTAGGAATTGCAAAGATGGCCAAATTATAAGTTCTTTAGTAACTGTGAAATTGGTGATGAGGAATGATCAAAGGAGAGCTATATTTATAGAGAGGAAAAGTCAACTGTCTTAAATAAAAAATGGAGAAGTGAGGAGTGACATGCACTAAATTAAAAATAAGAACAATATTGGGCTACACATTTTGACATACTCATGTCACCAACATTAGAGGAACATATAATTACTTGTTGTAATTGTATTTACTTAATTATATTTTTAAAACGCCCATTATCTATGGGTCTAATTCTTTTTCATAAACTAATTACGTGTGTATATATATAATTCTCTTTTTAACAATAAGCAGCGATGAAGCTCGAAAGTAAATTTTTTGTTATGTCTATGTTGATATCATGTTGAACTGTATAATTATCTCATATAAAAGATTAAATTATTAAAGAGATAAAATAATGACATAATAAAATACAGGTGTGGAATACACAGCTGACGTGATGGAGGCCATTTCTTACAAAGTCAGCTATTGTATTATTTTATTTTTCCCTTTGAGTTGTTTATTCTGTGTTTTGTGGTGTTGACACGGAGATGAATGGGACTATCCATCGTGCTTTCATGTTCCTTCAGAGTTTTTATTTTTATTTTTTTATTATTATTTTTGGTTTAAGATAGTAAATTTTTTTTGTTCGAGTCCAGTATTTGTATATATTGGGGTTCAATCAAATTTGAAATTGCATCAGAAAATTTTATATTGAAGGTAAAACTTTCCTTAAAAGGCGATCTTGTACCTAAGACTCAAATTTGAAATCTTTATTTAAAGATTAAGGAAATGAATTTAGCATAAAGAAAGCCTTAATTCTTTAGAAAATGACTTCTATATGTAATATTGTGCCGGGCAAGTTATATATTGGTCCGGTCAACGCAATATCGCTAGACAAAAATTGATTTTTTAATGTTGTGTAACTGTACATATCAAAACTATACATCGTAGGTGTAATTTATTCGTACGTTCGTAATAAATCTTGATTATTTTCAATTAATTATTTAATGATCTTTGATATTTATTTGGTAAAAAGAAAAAAGTAGGAAAGAAAAGTAAACGAAGCATACAGCAAAAAGATTCTAATTTATGAGAAGACCCTCTTGGATTAGCGAAGAAGGGAAGGAAAACGGGAACAAAAAGAATGAATTATTGATTTTTAACTCTAGTTTCAGATGAGCTTCTCTTAATTATGTCTTTGGTCTCGTAATAAATTAATATATATAAGTATCCACAAGCGAGAAAGGGGTATAATGTTTTAAAAGGCAGCTCGCCGAGGAGTAATTAGCACTGTAGTTGCTCAAAATTTCTTGATTAATCGTTGACTCATATATAAAATTAAAATAAAACTCCTCTTCATTAAATGAAAAATCAGAAGTTTAGAATTCTCAACTTTTATAAAATTAGAGTCTTTATTTTAATATCATATTTTCTCCTACTAATGAGCAGAGACGGATCTAGAATTCCGAAAATATGAGTGCACCATTGATACTTTACTAAAATTAAAATAAAAGGATGTGTTGCTGTAAAAAAAGAAAAAAAAAGACTTAAGAATAAGAAATTAAAGCAGTAATTTTGAAGGGATTCGATCCCATGACCCAAACCCAATTAATCACTTTACCTCCGTTGACCATAAGTACCATAAAGTAATAATAACTTATTTTTCGCATATTATGTACATAATATATTTGATATTGTTGGAGGACCACGAGTTCACGTGAACCATCATGAGAGAATGTTATGACTATGAGTTTCAGCGGAACTTTTACCGTTATAATTATAGGTAAAGCTCAATTATTTTAGTATCACGAGAATAATTTTATTTTATTGTTATTGTGAATAGAGTTTAATTATTTTAGTGCGACTAATAATAAATTTGTAATTTTACAATTATAGTGATCAGTAAAGATCAATGACCATATGTAAGATTAACTCTTTGTTTCCTTGTATATCGCTTGGGTCAAAATCTTTCCGTTCAAAATAAGCCTCAGTTTACTTTTTTTAAACTATATGTAAATATATAAAATATGTTATTTTACACATAATTTTATAAAGATTCATCTATGGTGTTAAACTTCACATTTACGAAAATCTTAAATATAAAATTATACTACTACTCTATATTTAAACTTGACATAAGAAATTGTCCAACTAATTATTTTAGAAAGCAAAATAATTGTACCACAATAAAGATCGCTTATGTTGTGATTATGTACGGGAAACTAATTGGAAATCCCCTTGACCCACATAGGGAATCCTCGACTTTCAACATAATGAATCATCTTCGCACTATTAATATCAGATCGAGCATAAGGCAAATCAGAGAAAGAGAACAAAAAGTTCTGAAAGATTTGATGCGGAAGACAAAGAATAATATTGGAGGAAAAACTCTTGCTCTTCTCATTAGTTCCACAAGTATTTATAGACAAAGAAGTTAGAGAAATAAGAGAAAACCTAAACCTAATAGGAGACCAAGACCTAAACTCTAATNCCCCCCTCAAGTGGGAGCATGAAGATCACGAATGCCCAACTTGTCAAGTAAGAGCTCAAACTGTGATTTTCCCAATGCCTTTGTGAAGATATCGGCCAGTTGTGCAACCGTTCGGACAAAAACCGGGCGGATGGTTCCCCCAACAAATTCATCGCGAATAAAATGACAGTCTATCTCAATATGCTTTGTTCTTTCGTGGAATACTGGATTGCGAAGAATATGCAACGCTGATTGACTGTCACAAGATAATCGAATGGGAGAAGCTTGTTGAATGCCAAGACTGTTCAAAATACCACGAAGCCATTTCAACTCACAAATGGTCATAGCCATCGACCTATACTCGGCTTCAGCAGATGACCGAGAAACAACATTTTGCTTTTTGGTTCTCCACGATACTGGTGACTCTCCGAAGGAAATAAACCATCCTGTGAGTGATCGGGAGTCAACGGACACCCAGCCCAATCTGAATCACACCATCCGTATAACTTGAGATCAGACGTCGAAGAGAGAACAATGCCTTGACCCGGGCTTCCCTTAAGATATTGTACCACTCTTAAAGCTGCATCCCAGTGGTCTGCCCGAGGTTGTTACATAAATTGTGACAATACATGAACACTGTAAGACAAATCGGGACGTGTGAA
>ML410072.1:0-12892 GCA_005239525.1 Nicotiana knightiana | reverse complement strand
CTTCAGGAGTAGGAATGCGCACCACTACCTCCGAACCCCATTTGCAGTCCTTCTTCATGGCCTCGACGTGGCCCTCATTAATCGAACACATGTACATCGACACATGTTCACATCGGCTTGCACTGATGAGGGGTTCTCGACTTTAAAGTCAGATTTGAGAACGCATGGGCCAGGAACGTATTCATGGGGGGCCGGTTCTACCGGCATCTTATCACCAGCCGACCGGGAAGAGGAAGACATAGTCTTTTCCTTTTGCGGTACATTTTTGGAGGTTTTTTCCATTTGTATGTGTGAAAAAAGTAGAAGGAAGGTGTAAACTTGGTGGCTCTGGTAAAAATAATGGTGGCGTGACTGGTGGCGATGAGAGAAAGATAAGGAGAATTGGGGAGTCAAGAATTTTTTATCAAAGAAAAGTAAAGTTTGAATCAACAGAAGAGGTGGTATTTATAGGTTTGTGACGACGGTTCGGTATCACTAGTGGCCGACTGACGACTGACATGCATTGATGGTTTTGGGAATCGAACCGACGGGGCATTTCGACCACATCCATTGCTTACGTCATGGAGACGTCATGATCGAGGTGCAGGTAAATCGAGGCTCAAGTAGTTTCTTATCATTTTATTCTAAGAAACGCGAGGACTATCTGTAAACGGTTAAAATCGAGCACGCCCGACTTTATGGGCTCGAGGGTCTGCCTCGAGATTAAATTCATATCGAAGCCAGCTCGAACTAGAAGAACACGGAGATCGAAGGATTGGGATCGGACACGATCGACATCGAGCAACGGAGTAGCGAGATATTAGCGATCGACCACAAATCTCGGCGGAATATAGAACCACCAACGATTAGTGATACCAATCATAAATTTTGCTTCCGAAATTAGAGTTATGCCTTATTTAGGATTCCTCCACTATATAAAAAGGAACCCTGTTCATTTGTAACCATGATACATCATATACACACTTACTGAGAAATAATAATACGCTGCTCCTTTACTTGTTTACAATTTACTATTGTTCTTGTTATTCTGAATGCTTGATCTCGAGCCTTTTCCGATTGAGGTCGGCAAATTGCAACGACATTGGTTTGATTTATCTTAATCGTTTAAATTCATCTATTTATCTAGTTATTTAACAATTGACATTGAATTAGGCCACATATCCTTATAACCACATTACAAGTTTAATTGTTACTCGTATTTCGAGGTAAACAACAAATAAGATGACAATTGAATTTTTTAAAGCAATACGATCTAATGTGTTCAAATAAGGCCAATCACAATTTGATTTAATTAATATTTTTTAACATTGATCGCGCATCGTGCGGGTACTAATATACTGAAAAGCGACAGAAGATTGGTAAAAATGATCTACCATGATTCAAGCATATGGTTGATAAAGATTATGCTTACTTTTCTAGCTATATACATAGATTATATATACATATATAATACATAAATTATGCATATATTATATTTTAACCGACTGTTTTTAATTTTATAAGTGATTGAGTGGACGCTTATTTAAGTTAATTCTTCAATAAAAAACTGGTTGACGTATAAGTTCCGTTTTCGCTAAGAGCAAGAACCTACACATATATGAGTTGATCCTAAAGGATCGTTCCCTTACTAACGTAAGTTCTACAACTTCATTGGTAAAAGGGACTTTTAAATAGAGATGCAAACTTAGGGTCCTAATTACCCTATTTAACGGTAGAATCAATATATAATTACGATAAAAATATGCACATGATATACATAAAATATACAATTATGTTGTCCAATAAAAACATACACATGGCACGCTAAAGAATATTATGTTGTATATACTTATATATCGTTTTATGTATTTGTAT
The DNA here is from genome assembly GCA_005239525.1 of Nicotiana knightiana. Lineage (NCBI taxonomy): Eukaryota > Viridiplantae > Streptophyta > Magnoliopsida > Solanales > Solanaceae > Nicotiana > Nicotiana knightiana. The sequence goes on along the minus strand of ML410072.1, from coordinate 11,038 downwards.
GTTATGTGTATATCATTGTATGTCCAATGTCCAATGATATATTGGACATACAAATAACATATACTTGATATATATCAGACTTACAACTATTTCACTACTGAACCACAGCTAGAAAAAAAATACCATACCCGTCAACAATTGAGCAATGAGTACTTCAAAAATTCTCAATAAGGACAATTTTGTAAAAGATTCCTAAAATTTATCGTATCTACTTTTAAAAAAAAAATATAAATCATTTTCGGGCATGAAAATTGGCCTTAATGTTTGAGGACCATAATGAACTTTTCACTTTGGGCATTAGGGGTAAGATAAAAGAGTCTTCAATTGTTACCGAAGTATCAAGAATTTAATTGCCAAATGATTGGATTTAATTAAAAAACAGCAACCCAAGTTGTTGAGAGAGGCGCGCGCGCGAGAGAAAATGGGAATATTGGAGCTTAAAATCAAAGAGTTGTTATGTTTTGAAAATTCCGCTATGTTAGGTAATTAAGTGAAAGTATCCCAAATAATGATATTAGACTTCTAATTTTGTATATCTAGGTAACATTTCCTTGAAAATTTTACCAAAAGTTGTCACGATAAAAAATTGATGGTGTGCGCTATTTAGACTTGGCTATTTACACCGCATCTACTTTTTTTAAATTATTTAATCTATATCTAATTTTGGCAAACATTAGAGAAAACACGTTGCATCTTGACTTTAACTGCTTACTGATGGTAGGCTAAAAATATAAATTTCTGCCTATATTCCACCTATTATTTGTTGTACTTTAAGTGTGTTTGAGCTAAAAATATGAATAACTTATACTCATTATATGTTTTTTTGTTGTGTATATTGAAAATTCGGATGTTATGAATAAAATATAATTTAATGATAGGCACGTTAGAAAAATGAGCAAATTACGTGTAGGACTCTGGGATAAGGGCACGTAGGAAAGAATTGAGCAAATGAAAAAAGAATAAATAGTATTAGGCTAGGTGAAATTAGGTATGCTATATTATTGATAGAGTTGTCTTCTATTTCTCAACCCCTATTCTATATCCTCTGCATTCTCACTCCCTTTCTTCTAGGTTACTGTTCTTCTATACTTCTGTAACCTTCCTTCTCTATTTTGGTTATTAATTGAACAATCAGTCTTCTTGTGTTATTGTGAGTATTTATATTTGGAGGTTGGTACATTGGTGCTTTCATCCATCGGACTCTAATGGAGGTATTAGATCGATTTAACGGCAACGACAATGCATGGAGCTGGCTTTTTCGGGCCGAGCGGTACTTCACCTATCTTGGCTTCGCGGAGAAGGATTGGTTACGTCTCCCCTCCTTTTACCTTGATGGTGAAGCTCTTACTTGGTTCAATTGGTTGTTTCGCAACAAGCAATTCTTTGATTGGACGCATATTAAAGAAAAATTGCTTATACGATTTCGACGACGGACCATCACTGATTCAGCGAGAATGGCAGTTACTTTCCGAGCCTGTGTTGACTACGTGAGTTGCACTACATTGATTCTTCCAGCAACCTATGTGTCTCCTTTTGCTGCTCCGAGCCGCATACCTAATTTCCCCGAGTCTGCATCTACTCAAATCCCCAAAATTCTTGAAACTAACACTCATTCTCGTTGATGGAAACAAGCCTGCTACTGTCATAGATGAGGTGTTTGATGAAACTCCCCAAAAGATCGAACAATTTGCTAGTACTGAGATTTTGTCTATAGACTCGGAGGAACTTTTAGATACAATGAAGATAAACTCTGATTCATATGACGGAAAATCAGAGGAGGACCAGCGAGGGTACACTAAGGTGGAGGAAAATTCAAGCGACACTGCAAATCAGTTGTTTGACAAATTGGCTCTTAGGCATATACCTCATTTTCTGGTACCTTTTCCTTGCCGAGAGTATGTAGTACCGGAGAACCCAGTGAGACCTGTTGAAATTACACGTTCATTTACAGATGTCATACATCTTCAAATTCACAATGGTCCATGTGTATCAAAAATTTTTACGGTCATTCATGGGGCTAATTTAAGAATTTGCAGTTGGTTTGATATTGGGCAGCTTGTGTTATATATGGGATTGGCTCTAAGGATAGTGACTCTGCTGATAATGCAATTAAGCTGCTAAAATCTCATGCAAAACAATATTACAAAACCATGATTTATGATTATGAGATTGAAGCAACGTAACATCTTCTACCCTTAGGCGATCATGATGAACCCAATCTACATGAAGTTCTTAAAAATATATGGTGGTTCTACCATGATTACAACACTTATTTAGGCAAGTGGTATAACACGGGCCAAAGACTTACAAATAGCCAGTTTTTTCTAGTTTCGTTTTTGATTATTCTGATAGATATATATATGTATATCAAATTTAGTTGGCTGGACAATTGCACAGGGATGTTTGACGACATGATTTACAACAAATTGCTCATTGTGTTTGCATCTTCCATACCACTAACTATTGTCTATCCCAGTTATAGTGAGATGATTACTAAGGCTGCTGAGTTTTCCCAGCCCGGTAGCACTGCGCTGGCAATTTCACTTGCGAATGTGGATGCAACATTTCAAGCATATGTCGGTGACTTCCTTGATACGAACTCCGGACATTGGCTTGTCTTTACTTCACCATTGAGCTCTTATGTTGTTGCAACTGGTTGGCGAGCAGTTGTTTTTGCGCCACACACGATCTACAACACTGATATACATCAAAGTGATACTACTGCAATGGACCTTGGAAACTCGACACTCTCAAATTCTGCTATTGGAAGTAGTGGTGCTAGAATGAACATCAAAGACATTTTTAGCCAACTTTTTGGTAAGGGCTCAATACATGAGGAAGAGAAAGTAGTAAGAGGTGTTGCTGCACTTATTGATTTTGAGCATCATGGCCAAGAAATATTTCAGCATATGATTGAGCATGTTTGTTACCAATTCCCCATTGAGAGGCTCGAAAGTGAAGGCATTCACATTATTGTGGATTTTGAGAAAGGTATGCATGATGGGTTGAAAATGACTTTGCGTGCGGATTGTGAGCCTAAGATAGATAGTGAGCTTGAAGAACTGAAATTCTATCTCTGCACAACTCTTCATGACTGGTTTTCAAGAGTAGAAAATGACCTTCCCGACACCATTGCTTTGAAGCTGGTGCAAGCTCTTGCGGGATTTGTGAAGATCATTAAACATTTGGATGTTCATCTGGAAAATATGAGTTCGGAGGGACTTATTAAATTTATTCTAGGAAGCAAACAATCAAGTAAGTGTGACCTTTTGCAATTTATTGCTGATTGGCATGATGAGAGCACTTCATCAGTTGACTTAGAGAGAGTCACATCTTGGCTTTTCTGATGGATTATTTAGTCGATATGGTGGAAGACATTGATTTAAAATATGCAAGCTCCCACAGATGACCCAACTGCCAGGAAATATGTTGAGATGTTCTTAGGATCACCTGCCCTGCATGTCCAGCAACCAAGAAAGTTTTCCATTATCCTAAGAGATCATGCTTACCAGGAGACTTTGAAGAGATTATGTCCTATCTTGGCTGGACATGTGGTGGAACAATGTGTTGTCAGCCTAAATGTGGCTAAAATCGATCTTGTGGGATCCCAACTGCTGCCCCAATTGTTAATGCAAAGGTGTTACCTATTCCGTGAGCTTTACAATATTAGTCTCATGGTATTGTTTGCTAGCGATTTCGTAGACCCATATCTTGTTGATGCAACTCCTGAGCCACATTCAAGTCGACATAATCACCGATATCCTATCAATGTTGGTCTACTCGAACCTTGAGGACAAGGTTTTTACTAAGGACGGAAGTATTGTTATGAATGAAAATAATCTCATGACAGGCACGTTGGAAAAATGAGCAAATTACGTATGGGACACGTGAGGAAAGAATTGAGCAAATGAAAAAAATAATAAATAGTAGTAGGTTAGGTGAAATTAGATATGCTATGTTATTGATAGAGTTGTCTTCTATTTCTCAACCCCTATTCTGTATCCTCTGTATTCTCATTCCTTTCTTCTAGGTTACTATTCTATCCTTATGTAACCTTCCTTCTGTATTTTGGTTATTAATTGAACAATCAATCTTCTTCTGTTATTGTGAGTGTTTATATTTAGAGGTTGTTACACCGGACTAAGACAAATTTATGAAGATAAATTGCATAAAAAGACAACAACAATAACATACCCGGTAAAATTTCACTAGTGGAGTCTGGGGAGAGTAGAATGTACGCAGACCTTATCCCTACGCCAAAAAGGGTAGAGAGGCTGTTTCCCGGAGACTCTCGGCTCGACAAGAGAGACAATAATATCAGAAAAGAAACAAAAAAAAGGCATATAACAACAAAAGATGCCAGAAAGAAAATAACAACAACGAATAAGTGAAAGGACAATAACACAAAATTATGCAAAACAACAATGTTAAGCCGGGATCAAATTTTAAAAAGACACATTGCATAAAAAGACAATTTTAAAATTTGAGTAAAAGTTCAAAAGTTAAATCGGAATCAAATTTAGAGGTCGAGGATCGAGTATAACAACAACTTAGTAAAGTCTCATAAATAGAGTATGAGTAGGGTCTTGTGTATGCCGATATTATTCCTACGTGAGGAGGTCGAGGATCGAGTATGCAAGTGAAAAAATGAAGAAAAATATCCAAAGCCATAATTTGCCCTAACACCTAGTGTGGCCCGTAGTGACCTAGGAGGTGTTTCCCCAATACATCCAAAATTCCAAGGCTTCTGCAGAATTTCATTCACACGCAGTTGGTGTTGACCTGGCTCACGTGGTGGGCTGCCGAACTGCTAGTGTTAGGCAGCAAAATGTATAGAAGCAGAACTTTTCCATTGCCACGTGTGGCACCTAATGTGGCACGGCGTGTTAGTAAAATTTTTGCCCAGCATAGTTTTATTCCGTCCCATTAAGGTTATTTTAGTGCAAAACACATTTTTAAAGGACTTTTTACCTACGGAGAGTTTAGAGAGCATTAGAGGCTTAATGATACAAAAATTTGTCATCCTTCCTTCAGTTCAATACGCAAGTTTGAATTGTAACATTGGATTAATTTTCTTTTTATTCTACAATTTGTTGTTGTTAACTTTGTCTATGGTTGTAGAGTAGTTTGTCTTAGGGTTTGACGTGATTTAATAACTTAGTTGTTATTTGTGAATTTGATTATTGTTTAATTGTTTGAATTTATTGGAGGAGATTTAATTTTAGTTGTGAGTTTATTCATTATCTTGTTTAATCGGAAGAGAAAATATTGAAGGTTATTGCACCGATGCCTTAGTTCTTTTTGCTGGTTCTTTAAGTAATCGAAAGAACTTTGTGATCTATTGTTTGAATTAAGATCGAGAAATATTCGCGAGAAGTTTCTCTTAGTCCATTTCTACCAACACATTCTTGCATATTTTTACTACACTTCACATTAGTTTATTTGAAAGGTTTAGGTATAATCGAACGAGAAATATGAATCAAAAGAATAAGATAATAACCTGTTGGATTCGTGAGAATCAATAGAACTTTCAGAGTGAAACTTAATAATTTCAAATCCAGAATAGCAATTTTGGACCTATCATATCATGACCCTTATATCTCATATTAATCACAACCGTTCAGCTCAACACTCTAGTTCTTTGTGATCGAATTCGCTTAATCATACTTATAGTTTGGTAATAGTAGTCATTAATCAATCAAAAGTTTATTCATTTTGAATAACGACAAGACAGACATTAATTTGAACATTATTTAATTCTGTCATCCCTCGAATAACTAAAAGGTTTTGATAATATCAGCCTTCGAAAAAACCTCAAGGGGTATCAAAATATCTTAACACAAATACGTTGAAGATGGAGTTCCGATCATCGAATCCTTAAAAAAACCCAATGGGTATAAAAAGCATATGTTAAGGCACAAAGAAATTTTCACTAAGTCTTTTAGCCGAAATGGGGAAAATAATAGCCATTTTTAGAGGCCGAATCGGCCCAACCTAAAAAGCGTAAGGGCCAACCAAAGAGCCTAAGGGCCAATACAATTAGAGTTCGAGACCTTGTTCTCACTCAATTCGAATCTAAGAGTTTCGCAATTCCGAGCTCGATTGGAAGTCAATCGTTGCTCGAGGATTCAATAAAAACCCTAAGGGGTATATTAGTGTAAGCTCAAAACTCACCCATCACTTGGTAAAAATCTAAGGCTTTACTTTATTCTAAAAGTTCAAGGCCTAGTCGAGCTTGGTTATAAAAATAATTAATCCTTAGGTTAGATCAAGCCGCCCCGAGATAAAGTCTCGAGTGAATTCCCGAACTCGGGGACTTACCCTCTTATAACCAAAAACTTAAGGGTTTACTTTGGTTACGGGTTAAAGTTAGTAAAATTACAGCTATGAAAATTCTTAACAGAGACAGAAAGCATGTCTAGACTTGAAATTTATGAAGGAATTCGAAGAAAAGTTTCTCTATTATATATCAAAAAACATGTACAAAAAGACAACAAAGCCTTACAAAAGAGAAAAGAAGTTAGAATCTAACTACGACCGGGGCTAGTCCCCTCAGGACCGACTTCCTCTCGAGCAGCTTCTCCATGATCAATTATTTCGACGGTCTCATCTACATCTTCTCCACTTCCGTACCTCGGCTGACCTCTGCATCATCATCCTCGTCATCAGAAGAGGCGAGCTGCTTGGCTTCGGTCTCAAGCTCTTTGGCTCGAGAAATTTCCTTGGAAAGGTCAAAACCTCGAGCATGAATTTCATCGAGGGTTTCCCTCCGGGATTGGAAGTTTTCAAAATCATTACGCCACTGCTCCCGGTCGGAAGCCTCCCTTAGTTGTGTTTGAACAGCCTCAACATTGGCCCGATACATGGAAATGGACTTGTCCGCTATGCCATTGGTCTTCTCGGTTTCCGCCTTGGCCTCAACAAGCCCAGCTTCGAGTTCCTCGACCCTCTTGTCCTGGGCCGAGCTTTTCTCTTTAAGGCTTCGAAGTTGAGTCTCATCTGAAGATAGTTTGGCCAAGGCTGCCTCCCTTTCTGCAGCAAGGCGGTCCATGTTCCTTTACCACCGATCACAATCGGTCTTGACCTGATCGACCTCTGCTCGGAGCAGCTCGATCTTATCCGCCTTCTGCTGCAACTGAGATAGCGAAGTATTAGCCTCCACAATCAAGATGATTCCATATTTTATCAGAAGGGCGGTTACCTGCTTGTCTAATTCAGCCTCCTCTTCACGAGCCTTGGCCAGGTCCGCTTGAAGGTCCTTTATGAACTCGTCCTTCTGGCCACAAAGTATCTTCAGGGCATTTCTCTTTTCCAAGACCTTCTGGAGTTCGGCCTCACACTGACCAAGGTCAGCTCGGAATTTAGCAAGAGCCCATACAAGAAGGAAAACACATGTTAGATTTGTAAGGAAAGAGGCGAAGAAAAGTAACCAACAAACGACTAGTACTTACCCGGGAAAAAATGACGATGGGCTTCCACCATAAGGATCGAAGCATCATTAATATCAGAGGCATCATCGACCCGCATGAAGCAATACCGGAAAGGATTGCCTACGTTAGAGCCTCCGCCAACCTCAGGAGTCTTCAGCCCTCGGACCTCCCTTATTGCTCCTTCAGGAAACACCGACAGTGAAGATAGTTGACCCATTGTCATGGCCTCGAGCGAGTCGCTCGGAGCGCTCTGACCAATTTTTTGGGTTTTGAAATCGGCCCCGCCCGGTGTGGAAATTGTTGATCGAGAAACCACCTCGACCTCCGAAGATCCGGTGTTCATCCCCGAATTTTTCTTCTAAGGCTCCTCGATATGAGGCTCGATTACAGTGGGTGGCAGCTCAGAAGGTGGGGCGACCTTGACGACCTTCCTAGGGCAGACCTTCAGCGCCAAAGTATCTTCTTCTTCTTCTTCTTCTTCTTCTTCTTCATCCTCATCTCTCAACTTGTGGACCGTGTTCACCGATAAAGCGACTATTTTTCTCCTCACCCTTCGAGGTCTGGGTTTGGAGGCCTCGGACTGCGAGACATATTTTCTCTTCTTATCTTTTTCCGGCTTCAGAGTCGAAGACTTGGCTCCTCCTCCTTCACTCGAAGACCTCAGAATGGCATCTTTGGTTNGTAAGGAAAGAGGCGAAGAAAAGTAACCAACAAACGACTAGTACTTACCCGGGAAAAAATGACGCTGGGCTTCCACCATAAGGATCGAAGCATCATTTATATCAGAGGCATCATCGACCCCCATGAAGCAATCGCGAAAAGGTGGGGCGACCTCGACGGCCTTCCTAGGGCAGACCTTCAGCGCCAAAGTATCTTCTTCTTCTTCTTCTTCTTCATCCTCATCTCTCAACTTGTGGACCGTGTCCGCCGATATAGCGACTATTTTTCTCCTCACCCTTCGAGGTCTGGGTTTGGAAGCCTCGGACTGCGAGACATATTTTCTCTTCTTATCTTTATCCGGCTTCAGAGTCGAAGACTTGGCTCCTCCTCCTTCACTCGAAGACCTCAGAATGGCATCTTTGGTCAGGCCTACATGAGGAAAAGTTAGTAATGAACAAAGTATGTAATTACTTCGGAATACGTAAGAAGAGATCCTTACCATGGTTCTTGTCCTCCCACCTGCACTTTGACAAGTCCCTCCATGCGCGTTCGGAACGAGTAGAAGTAGAGGCAAGCTTTTGGATCCAATCTTCAAAATCAGGCACTGCCCAAGGCATCCAAGGGATAGATGCATGATTTAAGAGGAATGTTAGGCAAAATCAAATGAAACACAAAAATAAAAAAAATCAAAATTCACTTACTTTTGAGGTTCCATTCCTCAGGGAACGACATCTTTTTCCTTCGGTATTATATCACAGGTACTCACCCGTATGAATCGNGGCACTGCCCAAGGCATCCAAGGGATAGATGCATGATTTAAGAGGAATGTTAGGCAAAATCAAAAGAAACACAAAAATCAAAAAAATCAAAATTCACTTACTTTTGAGGTTCCATCCTCAGGGAACGACATCTTTTTCCTTCGGTATTATATCACAGGTCCTCACTCGTATGAATTAGCTCATCCAACCTCGATCTTTATCCTCGTCAATGCTCGAGAATAAAGTCTTTGTCGCTCGACAGTGAAGCTTAATTAGCTCTCGATAGAGTCGAGGCCGGTACAACCATATAAGATGGTCCAGAGTGAACTCCATCCCCTCGATCTCATTGGAAAATAAGTGCAACATGATCACTATGCGCCACAGTGAAGGGTGGATCTGGCCGAGGGCAACTTCATATGTTCTACAGAAGTCAAAGTCACAAGGTCAACGTGACCTAACATGAAGGGGTAAGTGTAAACACTCGAGAACCCCCTCACGTGTGTAGTGATACTCTCTTCAGGAGTAGGAATGCGCACCACTACCTCCGAACCCCATTTGCAGTCCTTCTTCATGACCTCGACGTGACCTCATTAATCGAACACATGTACATCGACACATGTTCACATCGGCCTGCACTGATGAGGGGTTCTCGACTTTAAAGTCAGATTTGAGAACGCATGGGCCAGGAACGTATTCATGGGGGGCCGGTTCTACCGACATCTTATCACCAGCCGACCGGGAAGAGGAAGACATAGTCTTTTACTTTTGCGGCACATTCAAGTATAAGTGATTGAGTGGACGATTATTTAAGTTAATTCTTCAATAAAAAACTGGTTGACGTATAAGTTCCGTTTTCGCTAAGATCAAGAACCTACACATATATGAGTTGATCCCAAAGGATTGTTCCCTTACTAACGTAAGTTCTACAACTTCATTGGTAAAAGGGACTTTTTAAATAGAGATGCAAACTTAGGGTCCTAATTACCCTATTTAACGGTAGAATCAGTATATAATTACGATAAAAATATGCACATGATATACATAAAATATACAATTATGTTGTCCAATAAAAACATACACATGGCACGCTAAAGAATATTATGTTGTATATACTTATATATCGTTTTATGTATTTGTATGTTATGTGTATATCATTGTATGTCCAATGTCCAATGATATATTGGACATACAAATAACATATACTTGATATATATATCAAACTTACAACTATTTCACTACTGAACCACCGCTAGAAAAAAAATACCATACCCGTCAACAATTGAGCAATGATTACTTCAAAAATTCTCAATAAGGACAATTTTGTAAAAGATTCCTAAAATTTATCGTATCTACTTTTTAAAAAAAAATATAAATCATTTTTGGGCATGAAAATTGGTGCAAGCTCTTGCGGGATTTGTGAAGATCATTAAACATTTGGATGTTCATCTGGAAAATATGAGTTCGGAGGGACTTATTAAATTTATTCTAGGAAGCAAACAATCAAGTAAGTGTGACCTTTTGCAATTTATTGCTGATTGGCATGATGAGAGCACTTCATCAGTTGACTTAGAGAGAGTCACATCTTGGCTTTTCTGATGGATTATTTAGTCGATATGGTGGAAGACATTGATTTAAAATATGCAAGCTCCCACAGATGACCCAACTGCCAGGAAATATGTTGAGATGTTCTTAGGATCACCTGCCCTGCATGTCCAGCAACCAAGAAAGTTTTCCATTATCCTAAGAGATCATGCTTACCAGGAGACTTTGAAGAGATTATGTCCTATCTTGGCTGGACATGTGGTGGAACAATGTGTTGTCAGCCTAAATGTGGCTAAAATCGATCTTGTGGGATCCCAACTGCTGCTCCAATTGATCCAATTGTTAATGCAAAGGTGTTACCTATTCCGTGAGCTTTACAATATTAGTCTCATGGTATTGTTTGCTAGCGATTTCGTAGACCCATATCTTGTTGATGCAACTCCTGAGCCACATTCAAGTCGACATAATCACCGATATCCTATCAATGTTGGTCTACTCGAACCTTGAGGACAAGCTTTTTACTAAGGACGGAAATATTGTTATGAATGAAAATAATCTCATGACAGGCACGTTGGAAAAATGAGTAAATTACGTATGGGACACGTGAGGAAAGAATTGAGCAAATGAAAAAAATAATAAATAGTAGTA